>PNEQ01027179.1:0-18494 GCA_003012365.1 Medauroidea extradentata
GGGCTGTGATCTAGTCCTCGGCTCAAATTATGGATAGCGACCACGAGTGACTAGACTCTTTACAGGGATATTCGGAGTAAAACGAAATAATATCCTTCATATATTTCTATTAGCGATACCTAAACTCGCTATTGCAAGTACCGTACATGCATTTTTGTACTATTTATACAATGTTAACCAGTCCAAGTAACACAATTCACATGGCATTTTGACGAACGTTTGTACAGAAACAGCTGATGCTCGGAGCGATGCTCATCGTGTAACGTCACCGGCCAAGCCGTCTATTGGGCAAGGGCAGATTCGGGGAGATGCTTTAAAACGATGGCTTGTATGCCATCTTCCCCTGGGGCGTTTTTGGGATGCATTTTTTGAATTGCTTGTTTAATTTCACCCACTAGTGTTAGCTCTGGTTCAGTTTCCGTAGGTCGTTGTGAAGCAAGTCTTAATTCCGCATATATTTGGTTTGCAAAATCTCGATCGCATGGGACTTGGTTTGGTTTAAATGTATTTTCTAATACTTCTGCGATTGCATCAGCTTTTTCTTTGGGCGTGAAAGCAGTTCCGTTGTTAGTGATGAGTGGGGGAATTCTGTCTGTTTTATTTAGAAGACGTTTAGGGCCGTAATTATAAACGGCCTCAGAAGGCTTGCTGGCAAGCCCCTGACCTTTATTCGCGCAGCAGTTCGCTGGCGATCTTCCACTTTTCCTACACTATAGTTGTCTGCCGATGGATCGCCAAGAGATCGCCGGCTGAATGAGAGTTGGATGGTTCTCTTTCATAAAATTTGGCAACACAGCCTCATTTTTAGCAGCGAACACATATTCAAGTGCTCAAAGACCACTGTTATGAACACACCTAACTTTAAAAACAAAATCGTTTCGATTTTGTTTTCCTTGTCTGTAAACAATTTTGTTCTCTTTGTAGTGGGACACACGTGAGATATTCGAAGTGATTGAAGGAAGCCGCGGAAAAGTTTGACTATGGAAGGTAAAAAAATTCGACAGGGCGATACACTCCTAAAGAAAAAGCAATTTTTTTTGACCTGATAAAAAATACAAAAACATAACTACAAATAAGAAACCTGACTCCGTTTCCAATTACAACAAAAGGAAATGTGGAAGAAAATCACTGCAGAATGTAATGCTTGCGATGTATCGCGCAGAGATGAACTGCAGTTGAAAAGGGATCTTCCATGTCCCGAATATATATTTTGGGTAGTCGCGCACGTCGTTGGTCGTCTATTTATTCATAATAGTTGATAACTTCATACATGTGCCACATGAATTCGTTAAAATTCCTCGCCATTTTTCATTACTGGTCTCTAGAGAACAGCTGGTGATTCGCCGAATGAGGTCTGGCCGTCATTTACCTGCAATCTCCCAAAAAGTGGAAACTTGGTGGCGAATGGTTGTTCGCCGGCTATCCGCCGCTCTCTGAAAGAGGTCTATAATTTGCAAAACACCAGATTTGGGTGGAGGGAGATTGGTTGTACTTCGAAAGACGTTTATAATTACCGGCCTTAGTAAGCCCCCAAAGTTGGCCAATTTGTGTATTCAGTTTTGAAATTTTTGCATCCCAGGTACTGGCTTTCCATAAGGTAATTTCATTACTAATAATTTCTTGTATTTTATTGATACGGGCTTTTAAGTTTCGGTTACGATGGCGCGAGTAATGGCGTCGCAGTGTATTCTTTTGCGGAATAAGTCCTCAATGTAATGCGGGAAGGTTTCGAGTTTCTGTGTGTGTGTTCTCTCGGGGACATGCACTGTAAGGCCTTCGTGTATAGTATTGGTTAGGTTAGCGATGGCTGCATCGACAGCTTGTTTGTTAATTAGAGAGTTTTCTGCTACGTGTGGTAGGTTATTGGTGATATAATTCTTTAATGCCAGCCAATTAGCTTCAGAGTTGTATCTTATTTTCTTTAAGGGGGCGATTTCAGCTAGTGTTTGTTGTAATTCAATGTGTAGCCTACTGGGCAATGGTCAGACGATAGGTCATGTTCTACTGTGATATCAAATCCCAGGGTTATTTGCTTGGTGATTACTATATCTAGAACATCTGGCATTAGGTTGTGTTGGTGTGGATTGCATGTTGCTTCATAGGATATGGAGATTTGATAGTTACGATTGTCTTGGTGTCTGTGAAGCAGATTACCATTGGCAGTTCTATTTTGCGAGTGTCAGTCAGGGTGTTTAGCGTTTATGTCACCTGTTGCAAGAAAGGAGGGTCCAACTTGGTTATATAGCATGTTTAAGTCTTCAACAGCAAGTGTGCGCCCTGGCGGGGCATAGACAGATAGGAATCTAATTTTTTGCGGGCCAAATTTTACGTCTATGCCTACAGCTTCTAGGTTTGGGAAGTCTGGTAGTGTTATTTCATTATGTGCAATAGCATAGTTAATAAGTATGGCAACTCCGCCTCCTCGGCCGCCATTTTGTGCTCTGTCTTTGCGGTAGATTGCGTAACCCGGTATTGAAAATCTATCAGAGGGCTTGAAATGGGTTTCATTAATTGCGGCTAGTTTAATATTATTATTAGAGAGATAGTTAATTAGCTCCGATTTTTTGTTTCTAAGACCTTGTTTATTCCACGAGAATTGTGTTTGTGTGTATGACAGGATTAGTTATAGCAGCCACATAATTTGGGTTGTGCTGCATGGCCAAAGTTTTTGACCAGCTGTAGTGAGAAATTTATGGTCGCGAGAATTTTTTCATGTTGTGGAATTTCTGGTGTTGTCCAGGTAATTATCATCGCGCACAGTGGTTGGCATATATCTGTCAGCTGAGGTAAGGTGGAGAATTGCGCGTCATTCTTTATCGTGGTTTCAATGGCGGACATGATAGAGGCAGGGGTGGTCGTCGCAGCAGCAGAAGTAACTTCCATGGCTGCTGGTTCGTGAATGTTTTGTGCCAGCTTCTCGGGCTGCTTTTGTTGTATTGTAGCCGTGTCCTGATTGGCCGGCTCCTGATTGACCGCGCAGGTTGAGCCCTGCTCTGCTTGTTTTTCTGTATTTTCGCAGTTAGCTTGCTGTGCTTTCGCAACACGATTTTGCGCCTTGTTTTTGTTTTGCGGCCGGGGTTTTGGTGCCCAACGCACTCTAGGGTCCCTTGAGATAGGGTTGTTCGCAAGAGCAGGGAATTCAGTTTCGGAGCACAGCCCTGAGAATCTGTTTTGGGTCTGTATTGGTTGTTGTTCTGCTTAGTAGGGTACAAATGTATTTCGCCGCGGAGGTGGCAGTTCTGGCTGGCCTGAGGGACCCTGGGCTGCGTTTTGCCAGGCTTGTGCTCTGGTATTTTCTTTAATTGACTGCCGGGACTGTTGCAGTCTTGCTTTTCGCGTTTCAGGCGCAAGGTGGCTCCATTTTGCCTGTTTATACTGCTGGCAGCCACGGTAGTTTGCGCAGTGATTTTGACCGTAGCAGGCACACTTGACACGGCTTCTATCGTCACGAATAGTGCACTGTAATGTCAGGTGTGAGCCACTGCAGTAGCAACATACTGGCGCAGCGTGACAGCCGGCTGTCTTGTGGCCGAAACGTTGGCATCTGCCACATTGCGCAGGACCTTTCGGTGGGTTAAAGTCCTCTACTCTAATGTCAAGGCCTGCAAAACTGCGCAGCTCATAGTAGGGTTTCGTGTCAGTGCCATGGGGCCATTCTACTACAAGCATGTTGATGGCACCGCGATTTCTGTCAGTGATAAATCAGTATCGTAGCACTGGCATGTTTAGTGCGTTGAATTCCTCTTGTAGGAAGTCTAGGGTGGTATCTGCTAAGACCCGGCAGAATACTAATTTTATAGGTATCTCGTTGGCCTGCCGCAGTAGGCTGTACTCGTATTTGAGGGCTTTGACGGCCCTGACCGCTGCATGATAATCCTGTATCGGGCTTGTGTGTAGGTGCAGGCTGTTAGCTTCGATGCAGACTGCATTCCATGTAAGGCTCAGTTTTGAATCTAGTTCTCTTTTTAGTTTCGGGTAACTGTTTACCTTCGTGAGGTATACAGTTAGGGGCTTGACTTGCAATTTTTTTGCAGTTTGTGTCGCTTGGGGGTTTGTTTGTTGCGGGCTTTGGCTGCCTGCAGCTGGTGTGTCGTCGTGTGTTATTTTGTTTCGCTTTGGGTTGTGTTCTGAATCCACGGGGTGTGTGTTGCCAGGGAGCGCTAGAACATCCATGGCGGCACTATTACTGGCCATGGTTTAATGAAGGGAACTTTCAAATAACTAATTTTACCTATAGGTGCCCTATAAAAGCTTGTGTTACCTTCCCAAACCGGGTCTCTCCTGTCCTCTCCCCTTTATCGGAAACAAGGCCAGGGAGAGTCGACTGACTGGTATTTACGTTAATATTTTTTTAGCTAGAAGTGTTGAAATGTCTAATTAAAACTAGGGGAGTTGAGATTGGACTTCGCTCTGTTTTTCCTTGTAGTGCAGTAACTGGAAGATCGCAGTGAAGCTGAAGCTGCAGAGACGTCTGTCCTCGCTGGCTGCTGCCAGTGACTCGTTCTAATGTCTGCCCTTGCACCGAAATTCACATGCGAACTTTGGAACATTATATCAGTCATTGTTTATAAGCATCATTTATGGTTACACTAAATTATGACATATTATATACAACATTGCAAAGTAAAACAGGCACTAGAAATGGTAATACACAGGGTAAATAATAAAGGTGTCAAATAACTACACATTTAAAATATATAATTATCTGACAACAAAACAAGAATGAGTTTTAAAACATTTAGACATACATGCCATCTATTGGTAGACTTTCTGTGGACGATTTATAGCCGCCATATTGGTACAGTTTGCACTATGCTGCACTGTCTTGCACTTTTGTAGGCGAGGTCATTTGTAAGCACATATCGGCATGACGATTCGCCCTCCTTCCTTTGTGACCTCGGCTACTGGTTAATTTGAATTCTTCGCCCCAGAGCCAGCACGCAGGGCTTCAGTCCCTGGGCTGTCTCTGTGTCGGGGCCACTGCCCACGCACTACATATTCTGGAGGCAGGTGTCTAGGTCTTGTCAGTTTTTCCCTTGGTTGTAGCTGCTTGACATTAAGGTCAACTTGTTCCTCTTCATTGTTGTTGCTGAAGGATTCATGAGTCCCATGAATTTGTGTTATCCATAGGGTGCGAGGTTGTTGTCGCCCGATCACATTGGGCACTTCAGTCTTCCAGGTTTCCTTGGACAGTTCAGGATAGATGTCAGTTTCTGGCGAGTTACGTGGATTTGTGTTCTCCACAGTTGGCATCTGGATATGGGGTTTTGAGTCTTGGTCCACTCGTGCTGCTTGATGTTAGTCAGTTAACATCGTGTCCCCTTCATGGTGGCTTAGTCCTTCCTGCTCCTGAAGGTTGGGAGAGGGAGTTTTGGTCAGCCTGCCTTCTGGGTCCAGTGACATGGTTGATGCTTGACATGTCTTTCCGCCGGGTTGGGTTTGGCGGGGTTTTGTGCCGAAATGGAACTTTCTGGCTTTGAAGTCTATTACAGCTTGTTGTTGTTCAAGCCAGTCATGCCCAAGGATGAGGTCATCTACAAGTTCATCAGCTACCAAGCATTCTGCTTCTTGAGGTTCCTCTCCCATAAGGAACTTTAATTTTGCTTGCCCTCGAAGAGCGATGGAGTCACCTTCTTGAGCCAGTTTGGCTTTCTGTAACAAGGGCTCTATGGTAGTTTCTGATGTATTGGCCAATTGGGATTTCACAAAGCTTGTGGTTGCTGCAGTGTCTATCAGAGCTGATGCCTTGTTGAGACCAACATAGACTTGGATTCGTGGAAGCGATTTTGACTCATCATGCTGTATCCTGGTTAACTGGTCAATGTTCGTGTCAGTCAAGCTTCGATCAGACTTGGGTTGGTGTACCTCTTGTCTGTTAGGCAGGTGAGTATTAGAGGACTCCCTTTCTCTTGCCTGTTGGCTTGTATTGTTCCAT
The DNA here is from genome assembly GCA_003012365.1 of Medauroidea extradentata. Taxonomy (NCBI): domain Eukaryota; kingdom Metazoa; phylum Arthropoda; class Insecta; order Phasmatodea; family Phasmatidae; genus Medauroidea; species Medauroidea extradentata. The sequence continues at coordinate 5,936 of PNEQ01027179.1, forward strand.
AGTTGAGGATACAATCGCTGATGTGCCACTTTGCAATCCTTGTGTAAGTAGTAGTCTGGGCAATGCCAGTATTTGGGTGTTGTCTGGTCAGGATCTCGTTTCCTGGTGCTTGGCTGCACTGCACTTGCTGTGTTGTAAGCCTGTGTCTGCTGGAAATCCATCTATACTTCGATGGCTCTGGTCACTAAGTCTTGCATTTGGTAAGGTCTTGGGTTTCTGAGGAATGACCAGAAGCTTGGGAGTAGCAGTTCTGTAAGTGTCGCAAGGAAGGGACTAATATCTTGGCGAGGGTACAAGCGTTGGTACATCTTCTGTTTTCCCAACAGGAAGGTTTGCACGCCTTCACGATCTGTTTGTTTCACTCCATATAGTTGTAGTGTTAGTTGGGCGATGCAAGACTGGTTACCAAACTGTCTTAACAACCCCTCCTTGAATTCTTCCAATGAATCAAATAATTCCTCGTACATGTGCCACAACTTTTCAGCTTCTCCTTGGATCAGGGGTCTAGCAGCATGTTGCCATCCAGCAGGGTGTAGCCCTAGTTTGTGCCTGGAATGCTTTTTCCCACTGGCTGAGGATAAGTTGAGGGTCTTCAAGGTCTTACCCCTGGAAGGACCGGGGTGGTGAGTGAACTTGAAATTTGGTGGGTAGTGAGGTTTGTGTCCGGCAGATCTCACAATGAAATGAGAGCCTTGTGACATTGAGTGGGGTGTCTTCCCACCCAAAACAGGAAAGGTGGTATCTTCGGTAGCAGATCTGGCAAGTGACTATGACTAGCCCGGTCCGTGGACAGTCTGTGGCGAAGCAGCATTTAGGTGTCTACTGTTCTGGTTTTGCTTGTGAAGGTTTAACCTGACATCCCAGACAAGCAAAGAAAACTTGGGGAGGTACAGCGACATCTTCCCACCCAAGGCACGAATGGTGGAAGTTTGAGTTGCAGTGGACACAGGTGATGATGTGTTTGCCCCTTGAGGTGCAGCTGGGTGAAGCGCACGTGAGTGGATCCATGGTTTTGGGCGCCACCAGGTGTTTCCAGCACTCCTGGAAGTGGTATGAGGTCGGTAGCACCAGCTACTAAGAGTCGTTGTGGATCCGTCGGCCTCTCTGGACTCCTCTTCGGCCCCACTTTGGGCGCCAAATTGACGTGTCTGTCGTCGGGAATAGGATGATAGAGGGGTGTGAGGTAATGAGCCGCTGCCCTGGCGGGAGCAAGACCCAGTCAGGGAGGATGTAATGAGCCGCTGCCCAGCAGGGAGCAAGACTCACAGGAGGCGTATCCGAGCCGCTGCCCTAGAGTGAGCAAGACCCGTGGAGGTCACAGGTTGAGCCACTGCCCAATAGGGAGCAAGAACCTGGAGGAACTAGGAATGGTGAAACTAAAATGAAACTAAGGAAAATTCTCTAAGTAAAGTTTATTCCGTGCCGAGGATGGCTGGGTTGGGATCTCTGACGATGCTAACTTTGGAACATTATATCAGTCACTGTTTACAAGTATCAGTTATGGTTACATTAAATTATGACATATTATATACAAAATCACAAAGTGATACAGGCGTTAGAAGTGGTAATACATAGGGTAAATAGTAAAAAAAACAAATAACTACACATTTAAAATATAGAATTATCTGACAACAAAACAAGAATGAGTTTTAAAACATTTAGACTAACTGCCAACCATTGGTAGACTCGCGCTGGACGATTTATAGTCGCTATGTTGGTACAGTTTGCACTATGCTGCACTGTCTTGCACTTTTGTAGGCGAGGTCATTTGTAAGCACATGTCGGCATGACAAGTTTATATGGAAATTATATTATTTTCTTCATTTTAAAAGATGCCACCAAAAATAAACAGTGTAATCAACAGCAAAATGCTCGCCATAAAATCCAGCAGACGATTTGCTCCTACTTGCCCTCGCTACTCTTCCTCGAGAGGAGGAGGTAAAATAGCATGCCTTTTTTGACCTAGAAATATCTTGACCTCACGAGTAAGACACCCTGTGCCATATTGTTTCCGGTGAGTAAAACGCCTAGTAGTGCCCCGGGAGCTTCAAGAGCACGAAGAGTAAAACAAACCTATTAAGTTTTTTCGCTTGATCTGCCAGTTTTACTAATCGAGTGCAAATCCCATTTTTCTCTGGCAGCGATAGGGTGGGAAGAGCAGCTTCTAGTGGCTGTGCCAACTCGAAAGGTATCTGGCAGATTGTTTTGAAAAACAGCCGCGAAGATTTGTTTTGATAGTTTAGAATTGAAAACTTTGGCTTCCCGATGTATTTTTGTTAATACATCAATAAATAAAAATACTGTCGCGAATTGCGACTGTCTGGTAGGGCAGTGTAATACAATACAGTGGCGGCAGTGCTAAAAGAACTTCTTGTGTGCTGCATGGATTGTATTAATCCATGATAACAACCTGCACGCTGCCATAATCGGAGATCAGTGTAAGCCAATATAGCAGCGGCAATAACAAATAGGTTCGGTATACATTGGTTCGCCCATGTGCGGTGGCGACCACCTGCACCCAATATCTGGTAACTGAGGAAGACGTCGTGATCTGGAAGGTTCCTGTTCCTTCTTTATCCCTCGAGATGATTCTTGATATTGAAGCGACGCCTTTCCAGAAGGTTGGAAATGAGAGACTTGCCGAGATAATTCGAAATGTTGGAGTAGGTATATAAGGGGGATCTGCGGCAGAGGAGAGAAAGTTTTTAGATGGCAAGTGCCTGGTGCGAGTTCAAGTGATAGTAATGAGAAGTATTGGTTTGCGACGAGTGTTCGAGGGTGTCCAGCGAGTGTAACCGCAGCAAGTTGTAGGAAGAAAGTGTTTCTAGGCCACAAAAGATTCCTCGGTATTCCTTCATTGGGTCCACCATTATGAGTGTCTGGTAACCTTTCCATATACAGAGAACTTATATGGATGTATATTTTTCCTTTATGTAAATTGTAGTTATGCGTTTTGTTTCACATTTATTGCGATAAATCATTATACACATAAGTTTTTTGTAAATACAGTTATAAATAAACCAGGTTAGCTTTATTTTCTTTCTTTTATCAAAGACCTCCATCCCCAAACGTACCTAGCCACAACTTGTAACACTGGTCAGAAGTGGGATGGAAGCAATTATTTAAAATTTAATTAAATGTTTTAAATTATGTGAAAATTAAGTATAGATGGTTAGATATTCAATCCAACTTGTTAATTTTTATTAGATACTAAATTTTAGGTTATTAATGTATGTTTACAAGAAAAATGGCTAGTGAGTTTGAAGGTTTGCAAGCCCAAATAGAGGGACTGAGTAGCCAAATAGCTAACCAAATAAGTGGTATAAATACCAAAATTGACAGAGTTGATGAGAATGTGGACAAGAAAATATAGAGTGTTTAATGAAAATGTAGACAAGATAATGGACAGCGTTAACAAAAATGTAGTATACAGTGTTAATAGGAAAATTGTCAGTGTTAATGAGAATATAGATAAGAAAATTGACAGTGTCGATAGGAAAATAAAGAAGAATGTAGACAAGAAGATAGAGGAAATTAGTGAGCTAGTGCATACAAAAATAGAGTATGTGGACAAGAAAATTGAAAGTGCATCTCAATTAGTGGACATAAAAATTGACAATGTCAGTGAATTGGTGGACCAAAGAATTGACAGTGTTAATGAAAATATCGAAAAGAAAATCGGAAGTGTGAAAGACGACATGCAGAAAGAGGTGAGTGTCTTAAGGCCGGAATGGGAGAAATTTCTACAGCAACAGGCAGGTGGTCAGCCATAAGTGTGTCGGAATAGCGGCTCGACGCAGCCAGAACCGAGACATCAGGATAACAATGGGAGGTGCTCTGCGATGTCAGGATCAGCGGTAGGAATACCACAGCACATGAATACAGCTGAGAATGCCATGCCAGGGGTTGGAAATGAGGTTAAAATCAAGCCTGCTGCTTATGAAAGCCAAACTCCATGGCGTGAATATCAGGACCAATATGACATTGTTGCAACCCTGAACGGTTGGACAGAAGTGCAACGTGCCTACTACATGGCAGCAGTGTTGAGGGACCCTACACTCAGTGTATTCCCATATTTGCCTGAACGACAGCGCCTGGAGTATTCTATGTTAGCCTCTGCCCTGAAGCTGCGCTTCGTGGACCGTTATTTACGACATGCCCACCATGCCCAACTTCGAAGACGTAGCCAGCGACCTAAAGGAGCCAGATCAGGAAATTTCACAAGACATTGCGAGACTATCACTTGAGGGGTCTCCAGAGGAGGCGCGAGATGTGATTGCCATTGGATTCTTTGTTGATGCCATTGCAGACTTGGAGGTGCGACAAGCAGTATGCCTGGCAGCGCCTCATACCATGCAAGGTGCTCTAGCTTACACACTAGAAGTCAAGTCAGCAAGGAAGGTGCCAGGGAATCGGCATGTGGTGCGAGCAGCGAAAATAACAAGCAAAGAAAAGGGGAGCAGCATCGAGAATACCCTGAAAGTTATTAAGATAGCAATAAGTGTTATTTCCAGCAGAGTTGGAGCTTCGGAACACCGCCCTCGACCAGGAAAGCTGCCAGAGTGCTGGGATTCTGGACGACCTGGACACCTGAGATTACAGTGCCGGACTGCCGGAAGAGACCAAGACCCAGAACCAAGTGAGACCAACAAATTAGTTCAAAATATGTGAAATATAAAAACACCGGTCTTTAGGGGTGAAGGTCGGTGATTACTGGAGGTAAGGCCCCACAATTCCCTAGAGTATGTTCTGTGAAACAGGAAGTTGATGCATTGCTGGTAGAGGGCAGCCTGGATGATGAACCCTGTCAGGTGGTTGTAGATACAGGGGTGATCATTACTGTCGTCAGGCCAGGCATCGTTAGGTCTTTCCCCCAGCAATCACATGATCAAAGTACTGGAGTGTGCATGTTAACCACTGTAACTGGTGAGACAACACCAGTGAAAGGGAAGAAGTGTGTGCAACTAAAATTGGGTGAACTCGAGTTAGAACATGAAGTCCACGTGGCAGATATTGCTGATGCATGTTTACTGGGACTAGATGTTCTGTGCAAACTAGGACACTACATTGACACTCGACTGGGGGGTCTGGAAGGTAGGTGAAACAGAGTTGGTACTGATACCACGACCAGCATTATCATCATCAGTCAGCTGCTTAGTAGTTTGTTGTCAAGCCACTGTGTTGCCCACTTCTAGCGAAATTGTGGTACCAGGATGCTGTGTAGGACAATTTGTAAGGCGCCTAGGGTTAATCGAGCCTACGAGAAGAGGGAGTAACCTTCCTGATGGAAAACTTATTCCCAGAACTTTGGTTTCATTAAGATCATACAATTTCCCTTCTAGAATGATAAACTTGACTGACAAGGCAATTCGTCTTGAGGAGGGTGCAGTGATTGGCTTGTGTAAGCAGGTTTTCCAGATAAACACCACTGAGTCTAAGGTCTTAAGGGAGGACCTTGTGAAGAATACTCTGCCAGAACCATCTACAGAACTCCTTAAGTAAGCAAAGGAAAACCTGGACTGGAGACAAGAGAATGCTGTTGCAGACCTCTTATTAAAAAATAAAAATGCTTTTTCATGTGGTACAAAAGATCTTGGTAGGACATCTGTGGCATGTCACCATATTAATACAGGAGATGCCAGACCTATCAAGTAACCCCCTAGATATAAGGTAATTGATGACATTCTGAAGGAAATTAATGATCTGGATGTGATAGAACCATCGAACAGCCCCTGGTCTTCTCCAGTTGCATTGGTTAAGAAGAAAGATGGCTCAACAAGATTTTGTGTAGATTAGCGGTGGCTGAATGATGTGACCAGGAAAGACTCATGCCCACTTCCTTGGATAGATGACAATGCATAACCTGGCCTGATCCCAACCTTGGACATGAAAAGCAGTTATTGGCAATGTGAAGTGGCCCCAAAAGATAGAGAGAAGACTCCATTTTCTGTACATGGGAAAGGAGCTTGGCAATTCAAAGTCATGACTTTTGGACTGTGCAATCTGCCTGCAACATTTGAACGACTTATGGAATGAGTACTACCTTAGGATATTTGTTAGGTTTATTTAGATGACATTGTGGTTACAGGGAAGACATTTAATGATCACCTGACACGTCTTTATTCAGTGTCTCAGAGGATAACAGCAGTTAATTTGAAACTAGTCCCAAAAAGTGTAATTTGTTCCAAAAATGGTGAAATTTTTTGGGACATGTAGTGTCGGCTAAAGGAATGGAAACAGATCCAAAGAAGACAAAAGCAATCAGACATTGGCCATGTTCAACTGTTCAGACTCAAGTAAGAAGTTTCCTTAGGCTGTGTGCTTACTATCAGGATTTTGTACCTGGATTCGCCACAATAGAAAAGCCATTACATGAGATTATTGCGACTAAACGAAAATTTTCTGGACCCCCGATTGTGAATCTTCATTCAGAAAATTGAGGGAAATTTTGGTTTCACCTCCTGTCCTAGGTTATCCTAGTAGTGATGGACAGTTCATTTTAGGCACTAATGCGAGCGATGTATGGATTGGTGCTGTGTTGTCACAGATCCAGTTTGGAAACAGAGGCCATTAGAGTATTTCAGCAAAGTTTTACATAAGCCTGAAAGAAATTACTGTGTGACTCGCAGGGAGCTCATGGCAATGGTCATCTCAATTTCACATTTCCACCATAACTTATATGTAAGTAACTTTATTCTACGAACAGATCATGCATCATTACTTTGGATACTCAACTTCAAAAACCCAGAAGGACAGAGAGCTAGGTGGATGTAGCACCTTCAAAAGTACGATTTTGAAATACAGCACAGACCTGGTCGCTTACACAACAATGTCCAGGTGGCTATTTGAACCAGTTTGCTTTCATTGTGATTGCCAAAAAGGGAAGACTGGGAAGACACCAACTGCTCGGAGAACAAGAATATAAGAGTTCACAACTGGCAATGAACCTTCTCCCTGGAGTTATGAAAAGATTGGCGAAGATCGGAGTAAGGATCCGGCTCTTGGGACAGTAATAGAATGGAAGGAAAAAGGCCAGCGCCCAAAGTGTGCCGATTGATCTTATCAAAGTACTACAACTAAGGCATACTGGGCACAATGGGATTCTCTATCTCTGAGAAATGCTGTCCTGTACCGGAACTTGGAAGGTGCAGATGGCAAAGAAACACGCCTACATCTGGTACTCCCAGAAATTAGAGTTCCAGAGGTGTTGAAGGAACTTCATAGTTCAGCAGATGGAGGACATTTTGGAGTTAATAAGACACTCGACAAAGTTAGATTGCGATACTATTGTCTACATTGTTAGGATGATGTTGAGAGGTGGTGCCGCACATGTGATTCTTGTACAGCAAGAAAGGGACCAAGAACTAGAGGGCGTAATAATCTTCAGATGTACATTGTTGGAGCCCTGTTCGAGAGGAAAGCAGTAGATATTTTGGGTCCATTTATAGTGACTGAGAGGAAGAATCGGTACCTATTGGTGGCATAAGACTACTTCACCAAGTGGCCTGGTCATACCAATACCTAACCAAGAGGTTAGCACAGTTGCCGATGCTTTAGTGGAGCATGTATTCTCAAGGTTTGGAGTGCCACTCGAACTTCACTCTGACCAGGGCCGCAACTTTGAAGCCAAGTTATTCCAGAAAGTGACCAAAATTATGGTAATGAAGAAAACACTGACTACTCCTTTGCATCCTCAGTCGGATGGGATGGTCGAGCGGCTGAATCGTACCTTAGAACAGTATCTGTCCATTTTTGTAGCCGACAATCAAAAGGACTGGTACTCCAAGGTGCCCCTGTTTCTCCTTGAATATCGGTCAGCTGTCCATGAAGCAACAAGGGTAATACCTTCGAAGATGCTATTAGAGCGAAAGCTTTGTCCACCAAGTGATGTGCTGTTTGGGAGACCAGCAGAAGAAGAGCAGCCTGCTTCATTTATGATGTATGCTGGTGAACTGTATCGCAAATTAGGCATAGTCCATGACTTCGCTCGGCAACATTTAAGAGTCAACAGCGACCGGATGAAAACGAGGTATGATCGAAGGGGACCTAAAAAAACATTTCAAGAAGGACAGCTGGTGTGGCTGTATAACCCACAGCGACGGAAAGAATACTGTCCGAACTACAGAATTGCTGGGAAGGAACTTATCAGATTGTCAAGAAGATAAATGATATAGTCTTCCAGATTCTTCGCAAAGGCTCTCGAACAAGAAAACCCAAGGTTGCGCATATTGACAGGCTGGCTCTCTATGATAAACCAGAGTCTGTTGTGTCTGCTCGGAACGAACAGACTTAAGGAGAGGGCAGTGTTTCGAGTCGCGACTGTCTGGCTGGGCAGTGTAATACAATACAGTAGCAGAAGCGCTAAAAGATCTCCATGTGTGCTGCATGGATTGTTTTAATCCATGATAACAACCTGCACGCTACTATAATCGAAGATCAGTGTAAGCCGATATAGCAGCTGTAATAACAAAGGGGTTCGGCGTACATTGTGTCGCCCATATGCGGTGGCGACCACCTGCACCCAATATCGGGTAACCAAGGAAGATATCGTGACCTGGATGGTTCCTGTTCCTTCTTTATCTCTCGAGGTGATGCTTGATATTGAAGCGACGCCTTTCCAGAAGGTTGGAGATGAGAAACATGCCGAGATAATTCGAGATGTTGGAGTAGGTATATAAGGGGGAGCTGCGCAGAGGAGGGAAAGTTTTCAGATGGCAAGTCCCTGGTGAGAGTTCAAGAGATAGTGACGAGAAGTATTGGTTTGCGACGAGTGTTCGAGGGTGTCCAGCGAGTGGGACCGCAGCAAGTAGTAGGAAGAAGGTGTTTCTAGGCCACAAAAGATTCCTCGGTATTCCTTCAATGGGTCCACCATTGTGAGCGATTAGTAACCTTTCCATATACAGAGAACTTATGTAGATGTATTTTTTTCCTTTATGTAAATAGTAGTTATTTGTTTTGTTTGATATTGATTTTGATAAAACCTTATCCAAATAGTTTTTTTGTATAGACAGTTGTAAATAAACCAGGTTAGCTTTATTTTCTTTCTTTTATCAAAGACCTCCATCCCCAAACGTGCCTAGCCCCAACTTGTAACAATACTTTCATTCAGGCCTAAAGAATTAAAAACAAGAGTGTGCATGACTTCTCACGTAAACTAATACCGTCGGAGAAAAAAGAATAGTTAAAAAATACATTTTAAAGGGCCTTGTGATTTGTTTAGCATGTCTTAATCAGTACTCAGGGCGAAGATTGATACAACGTATGTAGTTATGATATATGCTTTAAAATCGTCTTTGTAAATTTTTGTAGGAATGTTCAAAGTAATATAGTTTCGTGATAGGCTACATTTGTCAGAAGCAAAGGTAGGCCTAAACAATTTTGCTGCTAACGAACGTTAAGGACTGGCAAAGTTTTCAGTGTGTAACATTGTAACATCTTGTTCATTGTAGGTGATTGATTATTGTGGATTTTTTAGCATATATGGGCACAATTTTTTAAAATGTGTGCCACAAAAGGTTAATAATTGACAGAAATGTATACATGAATCAGGTAAACTATACAACTACATATCATTCTGTTCATTTTAAAGGTGGAAGGCTATTTAATAAACCACATACTACTATTGAAGAAATTAAGGCCGGTATTCCTAAACGTTTGTAAAGGGGTTTAGGTTAAGGACATTGCTTATTCAGGACTAATCTGTGACTTTTCCTTGTCCTAATATAATTATGCATGCACAGTATGTTTAGCCTTACAGACGGCTACACACGTTACAGTGTATTTTACTGCTTGCTGAACGGATGTAGTTTTTAATAATAAAAGAGAAAAGAAAAACATTCGAATCATACAGAAAATGAAACTTTATGGCCGCAGAAATATTAAATAATAACCCACTAGCATATTAAAAACCCAAATAATCCAAACTCAACAAATCTGTGGTTTTAAAAGCATCGCAGTGTACATATATTTTTTTCTAAGCATTAAGCTGACCCAAAAATATAGAAATAAGATAAATGTAGGTAAATATCAAGAGTAACTACTCATGCGAAAATTAACAAAAAAAGCTGCAGAAATGTATTAATTATGATATATTATGTTGAATAATAACAGTAATTACTAGTAGCAATTAATAATAGTGCTTACTTTCTACCAATTCGATAGTGGGGAGGGCTATGAAGATAAGGGAAATTGTGGGGTAAAAATACATTAAAAGAATGATGATTATTACATTAAATACCCAAATTACGATTGATTTTACGTAAATATAACAAGGAAAAGCATGCATGACTACTGGAAAAGCCGACTTTCAAAGATGCAATAGTGGGGAGGGCTATAAACTGGTATAAATAGCTGCCTGCAATAAATACACGTGCATTTCATTATATAGTGGTAAAGGGATGTACACATCTTAGAAATTGTTTAAAAGTATGCAAAATATTACGAATAACAATAAAAATAGTTTATACACAATTACACACACAGTTTAAACTCATTCTACCAACAAATTAAGGCGCCAAATATGGTTATTGAAGTAAATTCGTATTTTTAGCATATTTCACTAATGCACTATTACATACGCATTAAATGCACATTGTATGCATGTTAAACCGATGTTTCACGTCTTCATTGCCCATTATAAAACGTATTTAACATGTTCAATTTGCAATAGACGCCGGACAAATTATATAACGTACACTGAACAACATTATTGTAGTAAAAGATTAGTACTTACTTTACTCAATCGAGGATGCAAATTCTTCGACACAAACAGTAAATTATGCATTGGTTCCACTTTCGACGCGGTACCTTTGTCAATAAATCTCCACACATGTTGTATGCAAAACATATTTGTTGCTGTGTCTCAATTAGCAAAAGTAAACTAATACACACCATCCACGAATGTTACACATTGTAAAACGTCCATAAAACACACACTACATACACTACTATTACTCCGCGAAGCATTCTTACTTGTAATGGTCATTTGTACTACAAGCCGTCAAATTTTCCCTGAATATGCACAGACACTGCCGCAAAAACACGTGTTATAAGTGTGACTGTTTTCTACAACTGGATTTGCTGCCTAAAGAACAGTTGTGCCACGTATTAGTGCTATTTTCAATTGATTACGCTAGGAGCGCTAGTTCCACATAAACACGCATCATGGCGAAGACGTAATACACGGGAGTCGTACTTAGAATTTGGACGACAAACAGAAAACTGCAACATAAGTAAACTACAGTTTTTTTTATGTACGACATATTTTCATCACAATAGAAACATTTTTTATTAAGAAACTTTATCTGTAAAACCAATACTTTAGTCCCTATGCGATGAGTAGCTACTCTTGATATTTACCTAAATGTATAATGTACCATTAATGAATATAATTCTTTCCCCACTGTAATTGCTTACAAATAGAATTAATAATGGCCGTACAATCAATAGGCACTTTTTGTAAACAGGCCTACTTAGATAATATGCAAGCAATTGTTACAAACTGTTATATACTGTTGATTTAAACACATTTTTGTAAGATATGGTATATTTAACCAACATTGAGAAGTTCTGAATATGTTTTTATTTACAAACATTCTAATGTTTTTAAAATTAAATTCCGAAATAAAATTTTTACAAGTAAAATGAAATGAATGTCGTTTATATTATTTTCCTAAATAACTCATGTTTAATCTGTTTTACATCACGTTAAATAAAAGTTTCAGAAATAATTAAATATTGACGTGTGCCGCGGACGCCCGTTTGTCCGCTGGGCTACAGTGGCTCAGACGGCCGTAGAAACGTGACCGCCTCCTTCACCACGGACGCTCCATCAGCCAGGCTTCACGTCTCTGGGGACATGAATGCCCTGCCCCGTTACTATGGAGCTTCACCACCAGCCTCAAGGTAGCAATTTCCAGCTACGATTTTGAATGCCTGGCCAGCCATCATCTTCATAGTAGGTGTTAATTTAATGGGAATTGCAGGGCAAGTCGTGGTAATGTTTGTGACGTGCAGGCTTAACGCGCCGCTACATAAACACGTGACAAAGTGGTGAACACGAAAACTGATCCATGCTAAATTCAGGCAAACTGATATCATTTGTAGACTCTACAGATTTTCTAGAGACCTACAGGCACCATGAGAATAAACGTTCTTCTTTTTAATTTTTCTATGAGTGAATGATGTTTTTGATTAGGGCAGTAGGACGCTGTGCCAAAGCCCACCAAAATCGTCATCGTAATATTTTGTTACGTCTTACAAAATAATACTTAAGTAGACTTTCAGTCACATTTACAATGTCTACAATTTAATTACTTTTTCAAATATTGCTTTCATATTATTCGTTATTGCTTTCCTGTCTATTGTTGCGTTTGTAAGTGTAATTCTGAACACGCCCTATACAGACTGGCAGTTATTAACGAAGGGCAGACGAGTATTAATAATTGTTTTTGTAATTTTGGATGATATTCTGTAATGAGTTTTTACTTTAGTTTAGCTTGTAAGAGCTTAACCACCAAGTCTGGCGGGAACGCGGGCTACCGTGTCCTCCCTCCAGACG
>PNEQ01027180.1:0-18497 GCA_003012365.1 Medauroidea extradentata
GCAACCAACTTTTCATACATTAATGTGCTCCAATTCTTTGAGCTCTATGCCAATTTTGGTGGCTCTATCTCTTATATTTTCTAGTATTTTTCGACAAATGTTTAAAAAATTATTTTTTTCAACGTGTCGTAGCTCCCTTAATATTTACCACAGAATAGTGTTGGTTTATATACCCCACCTTATTTTCCATAACGAATCCCCTCCCGGACTTTGGCACATGAATTCTGGTCCACCCTGTATGCAGTAATGGCTATTGACATTTTTTAAAAGTTAAATTTTTAGTGCTCTCGTTATCCCGAACGACCTTTAGTTCTAGTTAGGGAACACATGAGGTAGAATTTAGAGCGACTAGGTAATATGCAGGGCGTGAGAAATGGAAACAGACCTTGTTCGTCACGTTTCCTACTTCGAAAATGGCTGACATTTGACCTTATCGTATGCTGGAGTGTGGTTTGACTTCTACTCCGCCGCGGAACCCAGGAATAAAAAAAACTCTATCTAAATAATAATTTTAGTAACACGAAGATAGAAATTTGCCAGAGTTTCTGGTAAGAAATTTCTGACTCCGTAATGTTGTGAATTCGATTACTCCAAAAGAGATTGTGTTAAAAGGATTTGTCACTATCAAATATTTGTTTAAAATTGGCAGAAATGTCTTTCTAGAAATACACTTTTATCTTTGTATGCGTGCTAGACTGACATGAAAGGATTACATTGCATATTCTTGATAGTTCTTATTTGTCGTGTTTTTAAAGTATGTTTATGGTAACTGTTTTCTCGGCAAGGAGCTCAGTTATAACATTTGTACAAGCCTATGTAAACAAAAGAACGTGATAATATATACTTTAATATGTAGATCAGACTAAGGACGGGTTTCTCAAAGTCTGATTAAAGCCTTGGTTAGCTAATCCTATAATTATAATTAACTAATTGATTAAGTGGGGAATAAATCTGAAATGTTTCTCAACGTACTTTAATATTATGTTTAGCTAAGTATCGGATAAGGTAAATGTGGGAACCTTGCAATAACGTATCAGCTTGAGATTGGCTGCAGTGAAACGTTATATGTGTTTATTTAGTTGTGCTAGTTAGCGTTGTTTGTATACATAATGGAAGAAACTAAGCGGCCGCGTACCGAAAATTTTGTTTCTATGGAAACAGAAATGCTAGTTTCTCTAGCTGAATAATACGCCCATATCGTAGAATACAAAAAAAAAACTGACGCCGTAACTTGGAAGCAGAAAGAAGATGCACGGAAGAAAATCGAAGTAAAATTTATTCCATCTAGGAATCTGTGTAACATAATTTGCAACATTATGTAACAAATACATAGCCTACAATAGGTATTATAATATACAAAACATGTAATATAATCTACATACTTATATTACGAACTTTTCAATCCAGATTCCCTGATCATCGTATGTTTTATTTTTCCCGAAGAAATAATAATATATATTTAAATACCATTACACAAGATATTTAGTACAACGTACAAATGTGTGTTAACATATCTAACAAAGATTTCTAACCAATTATTCAATGTAATGTATGGAAGTATAGAGACGTCATACAAAGGCATCTGACATAACCACCAAATGTTTTCACATAACCTACAAAAGAATATTACTTACCCGAACGTACTAAAGTTTATGGGATGTAAATAAAACATGCAATAAACAAGTACGCACCTATCTCTGGTCATTTCCAGCTGTACCTACAATTTTTTCTAGTAGTGCTAGGACAGTATTTTTACTCGCGCGAAATCTCATGATTAATACACGGTAATCTATTTACGTGTGATTTGGGCGTTCCCGAAAAAGTTTTAGCCTGTATGAAATATTATATTTCTTAATCATCATCTTCAAACAATACATTTAAATCATCAGCCATCATAACCTAAATATTGTCTCTGTTTATATTATTGTTTATTTTAAAAGTCCTTTTTAACTTTGTAATCAATACCTCTTCTTATGATTAAGATAGCCAATGGTTACCGACTACGAACCCATTGATTAATCTTAATCAGTACTTGAGAAACAGATATTGTTGCTAACCATTGGTTAAATTTTAATCGGATGATAGTCAGAAGAAAATCATTCGTTGAGAAACCGGACCAAAGAGATAAATATTTAAAAATAAAACACACTTTCTAGGAAAAAGGAACTGTAAATATTTTAATACAACGCCATTTCTTATATAATTAGACGTTCTAATTAAAAAATCACTATATTTGTAATGTTTCAGCTCAGGTTGGTGAAATCATATATATTCAGTATTCTTGTCGTAAATACGGGGGCAAGTTTTTGTATACAATATACTTCAATAAAATGCATGTAAAACAAAAATACGTCTTTTAAAAAAGATTGTTTAAATATTCTTTTTAAAAACGAGGACTAAACACGACTGCGTCGGAGCTTCATTTGATGGTAAGTAAAAAGCACTTGAGCATGAAATGCAAATGATTTGTGAAATCCTTTCTGCGAGAGAGAAATCCATTCAATCAAGGAACGTCGACCGACTTGTTTGTACAGCTCCAACAAATACAGGCTGGATGACGTCACTGTCATTTCTCCTCTCTCTCTTTGCTTCCGTCAACCGCTTCCCTCAGCCCTACCATTGCCTCCCCCTTTACTCCCCCACACGGAGAAGAAAGAAACGGAAGCAGGGAATCGAGGATCATAGATCAAGCAGCATAGAAAGTGCATTCTCAGACGTTGCTCCCTATGTACGAGCTAGTCTTTCATGGAGCATTTCCCGTCTGTGCAGAAGCCGTCCTATACCACTGTCCCTCGTACACAGTGAAGTGATGGAGGAAGGGGGAGGGTGGCATGGCTTACCCCGTCTATTGACTGGGAAGAAGAAGCCCCACTGTAAACACCAATCTTACGACCAAAACGGCAGAGGAGACAGATCTCGACACAGCGCTTCAAAATCCTTCACCACATCTTCCTCCATCCTCCAAATAGAAATTAAAAATTTGAATGTTTGCAGACGTTATATGAGTACGGTCAAATAGGGTGGATATGAAAAGACGTATAAACGTTACGAGTATTAAACATAACATTAATAACAACGCTGTACGTGTTTATTTCCTTAAATGCTTTTGTTTCCAAGCATTAAAAAAAGTATACAATTAATACCATCAATTATAAAGCATCCTATGTAAAATTATAAGAAACTAAATTTTTATTCTTATATTTTTGCAAGCTCGTATAAAAAATAAAACAACATTTCTTAAAATATGTGATATAAACACAGGTGATAATGACTTTACGTTTAATTATTATTTTTATTTTGAGTTTTACCGGTAGATATGTTTATATTATATTAGTCTAACACAGGAAGTTAACAGAAATGTTTGGTACACTAATTTGTACATCAATTTTCAAAGGGTTTCTGTGTGCAACATTTTTAATTTGTTTTCCTTGTGACAAGGTAAATGCACACATTTTGTGTATTTGACGCAAGTTTAGTGAACTTTCACAAATTACAGAAATTTATGTAGGTCAATGCCATTGTAAGTGATGCAATTAATATCTTTGGTTCGTACAGTGTAGATATAATTCGTTATATTATAAAGAATAATCCTTGGACCCTACAATTAAAGCTACGGTGGTACTTTATTTAAGCGAGAAAGAACCGTTTATTGAAAATAAATACTGCATACCATTATAGTTCTTTATTTCCCTTATTGTTTCGATGTTTCTACTGGCATTAACTTGGAATGTGTCTTAAGATACACGTCAGGTTGACAACTATAAACGTTTACATGAACCCATCAGGCATAGTTAAATAATAATCGGTTTTGAATTTAAAACGTTAACAAGCATCAGTAAATACAAAATACACCATAGTTGGCCAAGTTAAATAATACTACATATAGTAATTAGTAATTCACTAAATTAATCTTCAAAATATAGCTATCTATTTATTTAACCAAGTATTGTTTTCTATTCAAGTGTAGCAATTTAGCAGTCCCTGATACTTAACACATTGAAGAAAATGTAATATATAACATTTATGTATGCGGAATATAAAAGAGCGGTCAGCAGATAAAGCTCAAAATTGCTAAACATAATATTTTACAAGAAGGTAATATCTGAAAATGAAAACGTTAACTACATGCACGCCTGTGCTCGTAATGCACGTTTTTTCTGCAGATACCAGCCTACTCCGACGGCAATATGCTGAAAGAACTTGTTTTACGCCTGCGAATGTGTCGACTCACTGACCACATATCTGTACTGTGTGGCGAGTTGCAGTTGTATCAGGGGTAAGTGTTACGACTGCTCAATAAGTAAACATTTTACAAAATTACTTTTGTTTGTAAGACAAATATTTTAAGTGTAAATTTTTCCTACCTGATGGAACGTCCTACTTTTAGTGTGCGACGCAATAAATTTTATTCTATAACATTATTTGAATTTTTTGTTACTGTAAATATATGCAAGTTTTTGTTCGTTTAACTAATATAAAATAAAAATGATTGCTCACACCCCCGACCATATAATACGAGAAACGAATACATAATTAAGAACCAAAGTAATTTTTTGATCACTGAATCTCGAACTTTACCGCACTGTTTTATTTGGTGTAACTTATACCATGTTACAAATTACCGCAATATGTATAGAGTTATAGAATTTGAAGTAAAATTAAATATTTATGCATATAAATAATTGTCTCCTGCTACTAGTTGAATTTAAAATAAGAAATGTTATATCATAATAAGTCAACACATATTTATAATGTTATTAAAATATCAGTGATATTAATAACGTAATACTTTACCATATAATTTATTAACAAAGCTCGTTTATAGGAATGGATTTAATGTTCCTTTAAACTACCGAGTGATAATTTTGGTCAGTTCAGTCAGATGTATATAAATCTCAGAGTCTATAAGAAAAGTATTACTTTCATTGTAAAACATAATAATTAAAGGAAGCATAAAGAAGGAATTGTGTATATGCCCATTTTTTGAAAATAGGCTTTTGTAATGTTTTGTCTAGCTGATATTAACAGTACATAAACACCTGACAATTTTTTTTAATTTAAATGCTTTGTTTGCGTGAGTGGATTTCCCCAAGAACATTATGTAATATCTTAATACAATTAGCCAAAATTTGTACTGCTTTCACGATAGCTATTTTTTATTCCTAAACGAGAGCGGAAATTAAAAACATGTCACCTGCTTTTGTCAAAATAGGTTTTACAATGTGGTCTAAGGTTTCTCGACAAAAATATAAGAATTTGGCTAATTATTTAAGTTATGAGAATTTCTTAAATTGCATAAATAGCTGAAACAAATGTACATTTTGTCTTTAAAAAAATTAGCTAACATAATATACGCTGATTTTAACAAAACTGTGAAACAGCTTATCGTTTCGGATTAAAAAAAAATTACTATCGCAAAAACAGTAGAAATGATGGATAATTGCCTTAAGAAAGTCTCAAACAAAGAAAAAAATATAATTTTTATATCCTCTTTATTTAAAACCGTCTTTAAATTTCTATGAACTACACATCCAGATGCCAATATTTTAATTATCGTATATATGTTCCATCCAATTAAACTTATCAATGTGAATACCCAGAAATGTCGTATTATATGTGCTATGAATTTGTATAATATTTATTTTGTATTCCACTGATCAGAAAAAAATATTCTTATTGTTATTTACAATGAAATTTGTATAATTTGTTTTAAATAAATTTAATATTAATGCATTTCCGATAACAGTAATAACTATTGCACAAGGCGCAGAAATTTGTAGATCACGTCTTTATATTTATTAAAGGGAATTTTTTTCTTTTGCCAATAATTTTTTGTTTTATCTTTGTAGGTTAGTTAAAGACATAATGTTGTTTCTTCCTAAGAGCGTAAATGGTTTCTTTGGAGCAGCTGGTTACTTTGAAAGCTTCCGTAATTGTCATAATAGTGTGTTTGTGAAAAATAATGGAATACGTTCAATACAATATTTCGCTCCCTACCTCGTAGCCTATCTATAGTGGGTCTTTTTTGGTGTTATACTCTCCACACAAAGAAATGTTAGCAATAAACTTACATTAACGAAATTTTTGCTCCAAATTCAGTTACTTAACACAACGAATCACGTGGCCACGTGACACGGGTGCACTCAAGCATCTGCTAACTACAGGAAGACTACATGTCATCTACTAACGTATCCTGAAATAACCGCACGGTCAGTAAACTTCGAGCGCCCGTCAGATGTCTTGGTTTGCAGGGCGATCGAGTTGACTTAATACGCAATACATTTCACGCTATCAATAAGAGAACGGTTAAAGCTATTGTAGTGGTGTAGCTTTTAAAATAAATTCAGTTCATTTTGAAAAACTTGCTCGCTTTCATGCTCCATCTAACTTCAACAATAAAAATGTTTCTCACTGACCAACATTTTAGTGTTCTATTCTGTAATCAAATGCATTAGGTAAGCAAAATTTCTAAACAATAAAATTAAGAAAGAAAATATGCAGTCTTCTGAATTTTTAATTAGCGTTCAGAAATATTAATATAGGCACTATAAAAATTTTAATACTGTTTTGTCATTAATTCTTTGATTATGAGGTGATACATTTAATGATGAATGAAAACAGTATAAGTACAAAGTTTTTGTCTTCGAATTTTTAAATTCGTCAAAATGGTGCTAATTATTAATCATATTTGAACATCCGATGTGCGTTTTGATTTTGTACAATATACGATAAATAACGTACTGTACTATTATGTGAACATACGCCATTGTAATATTGCATCGTCCGAGATCTGGGATGACATAATACTGCAATGACGCATGCCCACAAAATGGCAGTAAGTTATTATGTCACATTACACGAAACAGTCAAAGACATTATGCAGTAAACAAGGTCAAAGTTACAATAAGAAATTTTTGGAACTTTTTCAACAGGGCACACCGAAACAATTCCAGTACGTGAGGCAGTTACCGTGCTTTGAAAAGAAAGAATGATAGAGAATGCCCATATAACTCTGTGTGAGGCACTGTTATTAGACTCAATAAGTTACTAGTACGAATTGTCAGGATACGAAATTTAACCAGCTGTTCGTTCGTTTCTTAATCCGACAATTGATATATACAATCAGCCCTTATAGTTCGTTCACACGAGAACCATGTTCAACGCATTAATGTCGAACTTATACGTCCACATGGCTTTGTTCAGAGCTGTCTAATTAAAGTGCACTTTTTTCTGAGTGAAAGTATTAGAAACGCTTACTTGTCCAGGACGACAGTATATAGCAGCTCGTTTGTGTTAATCCTGAAATCAACTAATCAACTCTCTCTGCAATCCACACGCCGTAAAGTTGAAAGCCTGTCTCTACGAAAGCGCTGCGCGTGTGTATTTCCTAATTATACACCAATCCAAATATCGTTCCTCCGCGTCAGACACAGACCTGGCAAATCACTAACATCCAACCCGCAGGCATTCCTCTACAGACAAATAACTTACTCTGTTTGCTTCCCGAACTCATCACTAACATCATATTTGTGCAAATTTACATTTATCTTTGCCGCAACACTGCAGTCGAAACATTCTGCGTAGTTTATCGGCAATCTAATATGTATACATTAACACGTAAACATACTGATGGTAGTTATCTACGCTCAACGGCAGTAAACTGACGGAAAAGGCTAAAGTAGAAAAAAAAAGAAAATTTGTTTTACAATGATAACTATTTCCTATTTCTTTCTGAAGACATTACAACAGCACTGTTATTTTATTGTGGCATGTGAACAAACTGCGTCCATATAGAGTAGTCCTAATTTGTTATAAAAATAATACCTTTGAGACACTACATGGTTACACGTTTGAACCGAAATGATTACATTGTGTAAATAGTTTAGTAATAAATTAATTTATTAATGCAAATATTTACGGACATAGGTTTTATAAAACATAACGATTATCCTTAAATCTGTAGACAACACTTCTTATGTACCAATGGTTTATAGCAGGAATCCTTAATTTATTAATATACCTATCGTAAATTTTTATGTGCGATTGTTATTTGGAAGATATTTTATCTTAAATAATTTACTTAGTTAGCATGTTTAATTTTTTCACTTTATTTGAGGACACAGATAAGGGAAATGCAAAGGAATGAAAATATATACACATTAATGTCTATCATCAATGAAAAATAAATTTGTGTTTTCAGACATACGACAAAAAATTTTCAATACTCCAAGAGATAAAATCTCAAACGAACAAGGGTCATAATAATTATGTATCGTATTACCATTTATTTTATTTATTTATTCAAATATAAAATTCAGCTCCTTGGCCGGTTTACAATTTACCGTGTCTATCATATTCTTATAGGCATCTTCACTACCAAGAGAAAAAAATTACAAAAGATAACATAGTTAAATAAGTAAAACTGTACAATAAATAATTCGGTACACAATACAATATATTAAACACATAATATACAGTGAAATACGGTACAATTAAGTGACTTATGTATAAATACGGATGCATCGATAAATTTTGAACGAAGAATACTAAGTAACACATGCAGTATATGTAGTGTACCATGAATTGGTGTCTAAGGAATGTGTTGTATGCATAATATCTTTGGGGTTTACTGATCATTTTGTTCTAATAATAACATATATTTGTATTTTGTCCCGTAGTTCTTAACCGAAATGTTTTGCTTTAGTTCTTAGTATGTTCCAAAGATGACTTTCTCTATATGTAAACGATCGCTTGTAGAGTGAGCTTCTGTGTCGGGGTATCAGAGTTTGATCTGTGTATAGTATTGTACGAATGAACTGTTTTACGTTGTACAGTTTTGGAGGATAAATACTAAGACGTGCCGCTTAGAAGAATTAATTTTAGCTGAGTTGTAAATTGTAAGAGTCTTCTGTTTTTCATGTTTAACCAGCCAGATTTTTCACAATGTCTTTGTTATGTAGTCTCTTCTTTTTATATGGTAGGCAAATTTAATGCACGCATTTTGTAGTTTTTGTATTATGTATTGTAGTGTGTTTTTTAAGGCGTTAAATAGTTCTGCGCAGTAGCTGAATGGTCACAAAACAAGACCGTCGGATAACTGAAGTTTTAGGTCTTGCGGGAGAATACGTTTGAATTTGTAAAGGTGCTTGAGTCTGTAATACCCACTATGGATGTATAACGCTAAATGTTTTTTCCAGGTTGGATGTATGACAAATGTTACTTTGAGGTTACGGTGAAAGTTGCAGCGGGGGACTAGGCTAACATTGATTCTTATTTTGTTTTTTAAATTTGTTCAACATTTATTTGGTACCCATGACCATGAATTTGCATTTGTTTGCAATTTAATTTCAGTCTGTTTTCAGTGCACCATTTCTGTAGTCTATCTAGTTCCTCATTAATATTTTCTACTGTGTTTTCAACTCCTTGCAAATCGGTTTCCAGATATAATTGTGTATCGTCACCAAACTGGCGGCACGAAACATATTTAAGTTGTTTGGGGATCTCCGACACGTATATAGAGAAAAGTATTGGTGCTAGTATACTTCCTTGAAGGACACCGGTGTACACGTACCTGTCTTTGCTTTTATTGACTCCAGTTGTTGATTCTAGGTGAACAAGCTGCATTCTGTTACTTTGGTAGTCACGGAACCAATTAAAGGCTTTTTGTGAAACGTTAATATCAGCAAGCCTTTCAAGCAATATATTGTGATCGACGGTATGAAATGCTTGAAATAAGTCTAGAATAATTAACAATACCACTTCAGAATTTTCCGTTACTTTCAACAAATAATTATTTATGTCGGTCAGGGCCACGTATGTGATGTGGTCTTTGCGGTACCCGGATTGTTGGTTGTACATGATGTCACAGGTTTATTCATATCCACACAGTTATTTGTTTACAACTTTTTCTGCCAGTTTAGACAGAGTGGGAGAATGCTAATAGGGCGAAGATCTTTATATTCACATGGCTCCGAAACTTTTGGTAGCTGAATTATTTTAGAATATTTCCTTACTTTGGGGAAGACAGAGTTAACAATTGAAAAATTTGTACTAATGTCTAATATTGCCGATATGCAGTAAGGTGTGCATAATTTTGTCATGAATATATTAATTTCGTTCCTACCAATTTCTGGAGATGTGATATTATTAATTATCTTGTACAATTCTGAAGGCCCAACAAGTATTAGGTCGCAGCCTTCTGCATTTAAATTGTCTGTTATATCTCGTTAGATTATAGGTGGGACCATAGATGTATTAAGGAAAAAGTCGTTGAGTTCGCCTAGGTTTTGTAGTTCTATATGTATTGAATTATTGTGTGGTATGGCCACATTGAATGTTTTGAGATCTTTCCACAGTAACTTCGGGTTCCTGTTTTTGTCGTTAGCATTTACAAATTAATTAAATGTACTATTCCGGGAAAATATACTTAAATGTATTTCTTAGTTTTTTTGTTGTAATAAAAAACTGCTCAGACCTGTTTAAAGAAACTTTTTTTTTTGCTCTGTCTCTTTCTTGTGCCATCCAAGGATCGCTGGTTCTTTTACGGTTTACCATCTTAACAGTGCGTGTTTATCAAAAAGTTCTATGATATTGCTGTTGAAGTGACTCACTTTACCGTCGATAGTTTGTAACTCTAAAACGTTATTCCACGACACTATAATCAGATCTTGTGTGAAGGAGTGAACATCTAAATGATTAAAGTCACGCAACACTTTAGTTCGTTTCTTTATTTCTTTGACCGGAAATGAACACGACATGTGCACAAGATTGTGATCCGTGAAATCTAGCAGCTGATTTTGTCCTGATGCAATTACTTTCCTCTCGCCTTTTGTTGTTATTAAGTCAATAATCGTTTCTGAGGTGAGTGGTAGCCTAGTGGGTGAGTTTATTACTAGGCTGAAGCCGTGTGTTGTTACGATACGATTCAAATATTAGACGTCCGCACTGTGAGAGATGAGCATGTAGATATTGAAGTCTCCCGAGAGGACAGTCTCATTATGCATTTGAAGAACGTTCTATAACGAGTGCTCTAGATGTTCAAGTTCTGTATAGGAAACACTAGGTGGCTTGTTAAGCACTCCGACTGTTACTTTGCGTTTTTCACCTTTTGCTTCCATCCAGAGGTATTCTACTAATTAGTTATCTGCCTCTTTTAATCTAAAATGCAGGCTATTGTGAATATACATACATACACCACCTCCCGACTTTCTTCCGGTACTGTCTCATGACACTAATTTGTAATCAGGTACGGGTAACAGATGGTTTGGAATTGCTGGAGAAAGTCAGCTTTCCGAGACCGCAACGATGCTGTACAGGTTTTGTAGAAGTATATCGCGAACTTCATTAATACAGCGCATGAGCGATCTTACGTTTAAGTGAGCCACAATGTGCAAGATTAGCAGCTGGCATGTTGTGTGTCGGGATACGAGTCCGCTCCGCCTGAGTTGGTACCACTGTTGTTCAAAGTGGAACTTAGCAGGGATTGTTTAAACATTTTTATACTTAACTCTTTGGTTAGTAAAATTTAATTTAACAGATTTCCCATATTAAGAGTAGAGTCACTCAAAATTAAACAGTAAACACATTAATTTTAATCGTTGCATAAACTGGTATTTAAACTATTAGATTCATACGTTATCTCATAAGCAATTAGATTTCACTTTCTGTCATCTCAGGAAATAAGCCAATTTATAGCCACTAATTATTTCTGATATATTTTATACAATATTTAAAACTGTAAAATTGTTATACGTCCTGGCGTTGACTTGAATTTTTATAATTATTTTTTGTTGTGTAATATAACCATTTGGAATTGAAGGTTACATACATTAATACGTAGTAGTGAAAGAAACCTGATAATACATTTATTCGTGTTATAATCGCAATTATCATGAATCCCTATACCTTGAATACACTGTATTAAAAAAAAAATATCCGGAAAATAAATTTGAACCTGAATGTTTTGTAAGGAAACCATGAAATTTTACCTTTTTTGTATGTGTTGCTAGAAATTTTTTAATTTTAAAAATTAAGTTTTAGCGAGATCATATCACCGTTATGGTTATTTATAATTATGATGTTAAAATATTTTGAAAACCAACACGTTGGAAAGCATTAACAATAAACCTGTAATATGCGGGAGAAAATCGGGGCACTGACAAACACACTTTACAGAACCAAACTTTTCATGTCTTGTTTACTGTAGCCAAAACGTAATAAATTCCGTCTCATAAAAGGTGACGCCTCTTGCCGCATGCGAATGGCGCTAAACCATAAATTCTTCAGCAAGGAGATTAAAGTTTTATTCAACGTCATTTTCTGTGCGCTAGAGAAAAATGGTATTAAAAAAGAGTGAGTTTTAAGGTACTTCTGTACGATATTACGCTCCTTCTTCACCTGCAGAGATGACAGAAAATGTCAAAGGACAACATACAAAGATATGCGGGACATTCATGATACGAGGACATAGAAGGCGACATGAACAGCACAAAAACATTCATGACACCAGCCAACAACACTGCAACTTGGTTTCATTCTTGAAGAACGAAGTTATTCTTGACGATCCACTAACAATTCTATTACTGAAATTATTTTCTTTTGGTCAATGTCATGTACAGCTCTAAACACTTTTTTTCTTGTCTATGGAAAAATTGATAACATTTGCTTGGAAGAATATTTCACTCAGCATGGCAGCTCCAAGATTTTCTTAGTTGCAGTGTTAGTCATTAAATTCTAAAATTTGTCTTCTGTAAACGTGACAAATCAGTGCTATGTGTCGTAATTATACACACGTTTGTTTACACGTCTTTAAAGACTATATGCAAAAAAGAGACAAAAATATTAATAGTGGGCATACTGTAAACTTTCACAAAAAATTTTATACAAATTCTGCTGTTTTATTACAATATTACACGTACATTCAAGAAAAAAATTGGCGAGAAACGGATTAATCGTTTCTGAGGCGATTTGTGCCATCATCCACAAAAACGTCTGCAATTTCAAGTCATCGCAAGAAATCAATTCCAAATAGGTTCGCAACTGTTAATTCTTAAGGATCTAACCAAGCGGGATATTGCAAGGTTAACAAGTTGGACTAGCATCCATAGGCGGACCCGGATTGGATTCCTGCCTCCAGCGATCCTAATTTTGGTTTTCAATGGTTTCCCGAAATCCCTCCAAGCAAATTATGGGAATGTTCTTTAACAATGGCCACGGTCAACTCCTCTCCGACAACTGCTGTCATTGTACCAAGCTATGTGGTCACCATCACTAATGATCTCGCTGTCGACGAAACGTAATGCCCTCTTACATTACCTTAAGGAAGTGCATAAAATAGTTATTAATTCAATTAAATTAATTTAGCAAATATTTTCATGAAATTGCTAATAACGAACGTTGAATATTATCTAACCAACATATTAGTATTCATGTCATTCATTACTTTCACACATTTCTCATGATTCACTGAAGTTTAAGAAAAATCGTTTTTGACAACAAAAGTGTTTGTACTAACACAATAAACAAATAATTTCAAATTATGCTGTTAGATAAATTTTTTACAATTACATTATAGTTAGTAATGAAACAGAAGTTGTATTTAGTAAATATATTTCCCCTGCGTGTTTCAGAGAGAGGATTTAAATACATTTCATGTTAACTTCAATACGAGTAGTTAAAAATGTTGTATGCTTTCGCTTTATAGTGTACTACGGTGACAGTTAAAATATCTAGAAGAAAGTGCAGTAATCCCCGAAAAATGTCAAGTTTAAACGTTTTCACCACGCATATCTTCATATAAGTTTACAAAGCTTATCGCTTATTATCGCTCAGTCAGTTTTTCTGAGTATCTAGTTAGAAATTAACACACACAATTATATATGTATGTGTGTGTCTGTGTGTGTACGCGGGGACGCGCGCGAATTATTAATTGATTTGTCGTTGCTTCTAAACATTCATAATCTGATATCAATTCCTTAACATTTCTTGTTTTGACAAGTAAATATCTCGATGTTACTTTTGATCAGTTTTTGCAATGGGGGCAAGTTACAAACTTAAGTAGTATTTGGGAAGTAATTTGCTGCAATGGTGTGTTTCAAAAATATTTCCTTAGTTTGTTAGTGTTTCGAGTTCTTCAACTCTATTTAAATGTATAGTCGAAAAAAAAATTCACACCGTATTTTAAAACGAAGTAATCCAATTACAATTATTTCAGTAAAGAAAAAAAGCAGATAACTGTAAGTATTATATGAGAAAGTAAACCATTAGTCTAAATGACGTCGAAAACTTGAAATCAAGGCAAATTCCAGAATAAAGGCTTCACTGGATCAGAATATAACCTTATACTGCAGCCAAAACGGCTGAAAGGTGCAGAAATCCAAATTAATGATGTCCAGCAAATCGTTTTAGAGTAGGCATCTTGTGTGATATTTGCTGTACAGTCAAGCTAGGGACCTATTTGTAAACTTAAAGATTTTTCCTAGCTAAGAACGAAATTGTTGTAAGTGGTCAAACAAGTAGAATACTGTGTGGATTTCAAATCATGACAAAAAGTATTTCCTATAAAATTAAAAAAATAAATAAATCTTTAAATTAATAACTATCAAATATTTTTTTAAAATAATTTTACCACTTTGCCTTCTTTCTGTGATAAATATAGAGGATGATTAAAAAAAGGTTTCCGTATTTTGTCAGGTCAGAGACAAAAACAAGAAGAAAATGTCCAGTAAAAATGGATCCTCAAACGCATACCTGGAGAGTAATGAGCCCATGTTCATCTTCGCTACTGTGAAGCAGCATATCGTCTAAGAAAATGGTCTTCCTACAACATATGAACTGTACGTGTCCAACATTGCTATAGAAGGTGTTCAATATGGTGTCCATTCATAGTATGGCACGCTTCTACACGACGTCATAGAGAATCACGCACTCAGACACCTGCTTGGTTTAGGATGCGCTGGAATGCATTGACGACGCGCTCCCGTAGTGTTTGCATATAATTTATTGGGGTTGCGTACATCAAAGCCTTCAATTGTCCCCACGACCAAAAATCCAAGGGATTAAGGTCAGGGGAACGAGCATCCGTACGTGACCTCCCAGACTAATCCAACGCCCATTGAAAGAATATGTGAAGTGTTCTTGGATATTTCGTATAAAATGGGCTGGTGCTCCGTTATGCATAAACCACATCGCTAACCTTCGTTATATTGGGACTTCCTCTAACGAGACATTCAATCCGTTAAATAAGAAATGGAGATACCTTGCACCAGTGAACCTGTTTGGTAGTATTGTGAGGTCAAGTTAATCTATTACCAATATTGCCTGCCCATACATTCATTGAAAATCGATGCTGATGCCTTACTTTATCAGCCATGTGGGGATTTTCAGCTGCCCACAAATGTTTGTTATGTAATTGACAGTCCCATCTCGGAGGAAACTAGTCTCATCTGTAAACAGTATCTTTGTTGTAAAATTTGGATCTTCACCACGTCTTTGCAACAGCCATCGGCAGAACTGCAATCCTGCAGGATGATCTTGTGGCCTAAGGGCTTGGACACGCTGTACATGATATTTATAGAGCAATTGTTTATGCAGGATCGCCCAGACAAGAGGACGACTTATCCCGACAGCTGCTGCAATGATAGGTACACTAGTTACAGGCTTTTCTACTCGTTGCAATACTCTCTCCTCCACAATAGGTAGAGGTACGTAAATTTCGCAGATACATTCCAGGTCAGGTTGAACGCCAATTATATATACGTCATTGGCATGTCTGTGACTTGCTGGCGGCTGTTACGAAACGCGTTTGACTACTGCAAGCCAGTAGTGAATAAGGGAATAATACGAAGTGCTATCGTTCGCTACCTGCTTGTACGGTTATAAGGCAATAGATAACTGATTGTGACCAGTGGGTGTATAGGACTGACAAGTCGAGGCTGCTGCCAGACGAATCCGCGAAATTGACGTACCTCTAACAATAGGCATACTAATGGTGCGTGGTCTGCCACGATCCGATGTTGCTGCAGCAATGGACGTTTTTATCCATAATATGACCTGTCAAAATACGGAATACTTTTTACAGCATCCTGTATAAATATACTTTACAAAATATAGTAAGTAACTAAATAACTGAACATACCTTTGCGAAATTCGTGTCCGAATTCACTGTATGCAAATTGTGTACAGCGTTAGTGACTTTAAAAATTTTAATTAAAAAAGGGTATTATTTCTAAATGATAAACAAGTTCCAATTCCAGTTACTGATAACGTATTTTTTTAAACAAACTAATGATTTGGCATGGTTAGGGCCCGGTAATTTTTGTGAAAAGATTTTTGCAGCACTTTGTTTCAGTGCCTTTACGTGCGCACCTGCATCTCTGCTTTGTGGTCAGTGATTGGATGCCGTAACACCTAGCGTCTAGAGGTTAAACCCGCAAATCACAGACGTGCTGTGTGACAGTTATCCATGTCCTGATTGGCACAGTCTAATGAATAACGACTCTGCACAAAAAACACTCTGTCAATAATCATGAAGTTAACTCTGAAACAAAGTGGGGCAAAAATCTTTTCGCGCAAACTACCGGGCCATAGGCATGGTACACCTTACTGAATAATACGGTAGCTATTTCTTCAATGAATTTAGGTGTCCTAAAGTATTTGAAAACTGAAGTTCTGTAACCAATATCACTTAAATATATAAATACTGCATACTATAAATTTTGAACGCTTTGGAAAAATTATTGCCGTAATGTTAAATCGACACTGTTTTTAACGAGTTCACGCTGTCGATTGGTACTCTAAGCATGCACTCTACCTATGTCACCAAGCACGAAATTTGAATTAAACCAGACATAAAATTCAGTGAAATTAACTGATTTACAGAAAAAAATAGACGTTTGAAATACATCGTGTTAACATGTTCACATCAAGAGAAGTATTAGCATATGGAAACACCATGAAATAATAATTTTTTATGTTCATAAAATAAACATTTTCAAAATAGTATATAGTCTGTAAAAATAACCAAACGGAAACTAAAAATTTGTTTTAAACTATGATTAAGAATTGTAATATTTACCGAGCAGATAAGTTCCGAAAGTACAGGCGAGACATTAATAAAAAGTTCGTATCATATATCCTAAGAAATAAGTATTCTAAGAAGATACGCACAGCCCAATAGACAAGGACGTATATTGCGGGGGTGAAGGCAGGAAAGAGAAGTGACGACGGTACGGGTTTAAGTGGAATGGCAAAACGGCAATCAGGAGAGGAACTCGGAAGAGAGAGTATGCAGCATTACGTAATAGCACCGCAGAAGTTCACTCCGGAAATGGACCCAAAACTCTTGCGTTGGCACCAGACTGAAAATGTAGAGATATAACCTAACATTTCTCCATTTATTTCTCTGGCTTCCTTGTCGTCTTACGACTGCTATCGAGTACATAATTTCCTTTCCACCGAAACCTGCAAGTTTACAGATCTTGTATAGAATCTTTTGTTCGTTTCCTCGCAGCGGTAAACTGTATGTACAGTCTACGTTAATACACGTTAAAAAACTACTAAAACTTACGTTAGTTAATTTAGTTGAAATCATATCACGCAATAAATTGACACAAAATTGCATGTAGGAATTTGTGAACGAGGATTTTTTATGTACTTATTATGTTATGTTTTAATATATTGTCAACCGTATTGGTACGTCGCATTCAGTTCTACTCAATGAAAAGTAGCAAGTATAAATATATGTCGTCAATCGTAATCTTTCTCTGTAATAACAGTTTAAGGGTTACCTAAAGGGACATCTGACATTTCTTTAGAAAATACATAAGTATGGAGTCATAATTATCAATCTGCAATTAGTAAAGCGAGAAAAATCACATACTTTCCTTACATATTAGTACTGTAATTTAAAGAGTCGTTTTTTTCTTACCACTGAATATTTTGGTTGTAAATGTTCATTCAGTGAAATTATCGTAATTTAAAATCTACGTATTACCATATTTATGCCTCGACCTACCATTTAAATAAAAATATCTAGAAATGTCGTTCATCATCATACCAACTACGACACATATTGTCCACAAGAGGTGATGTACAAAATAAATATCACCACTCAACGTAGGGCATCACAATCCGAGTAGGAATTACTGGTGTTTTGTATTGCTGGATTAATATTAAATACCTATACATAAAACCTACTTGAATGCATTCAATGGTAACAAATCGCAAATACGATGTTGTTTAAAGGTACGGAATTTGAAATATTTCAGCGTTAAAATATATACTACATGTACATACGTAGGGCCTACATACATATATATGCATACATACATACATATATACATATATAAACATACATATAGATTTGCGTATGTGTGTCAGATAACAGAAAATTATTCCTTCATATATATATGTGTGTGTATATATATATATATATATATATATATATATATATATATATATATATATATATATATATATATATATATATATATATATAT
>PNEQ01027181.1:0-18497 GCA_003012365.1 Medauroidea extradentata
TTTGAAATAGTTTAATAATTCAATATGTTATAAAGTTTACATACATAGTATGTTTGAATCAATATTCTGAGCAACATTTTACTTAATGAACACAAGAAAAATAACAATAGTTGTGTTGAACATATTCAAAGCGCCATAAAGGATTCATCACCTGACTAAATGTAGCACAGATCAAAAATGTTAAATCGGGACCAGGTCCCCAACCTCCTCATAATGGGATTCATGTGGAACTATTCTAGTAACACGCAATTTTCATCGCTTTAAACTTTTCACCATTTAAAAGATGGGATCACTTGTGAAAGTGTCAGTCAGACGAGTGATCTACGATACCACTCCACACCGTTTCAGTTGTCTTGCGCTAGAGGTGATACCGCACCAGATAAGCACAACTTCGCCCTTGGTGCCATGCCTCACTCACGCAAACACAACGCCAGAAGGCGAGTGCCTTAAGAATTGCAGCAGGCATCATACACAAACGCAAGATAATGGAAAACGAACCACATCCTGGAGAAAACAAATAAATATTTCATGTAACAGAGAGCACACAAATAATAATAGATTTACGTGTTTATCTATCGTAAATGAGTTACAATTTTACTTCGGTGTTGTATTGCTGGAGAAACAGCTGTTCATTGAGATACAAGATTTCCTCGGTCCTGAATTCAGCAATACCAATTAAGGAATTCTTCTTCTCAACATAAACTAGTCTGTATTTAACGGACAAAATGTGTTGTTTTTTGTATGATTACAATTATATTTCGATAAAACAGAAACAGGTGTTGATGCACTCGTTAAATGTATTAATGGTGTTTATGTGCGATAAAGTCATAATTTTATATGAAATAGTGTAGTTTTGTAGACGATACTTGTGAGTGCGGTTTCCTCTTACTAAACAATTTTAGCTGGCGTAGTTTCCTCAAAACGGTGCGCCAAAGTCAAAATTTGTATCTTCTGCTGCCATGCAAATAATGAAAACCAAGACTTACGTGCGTTAAATTATTCACAGTGAAATAACGTGCTATGGGCTACGTAGTAAAACACTTGAATAAATCACGCAAACTGTTTTTGTATTTTAAAAAAATATTTCTGAATTTTTCTACAATTATTTGTACTTTTGCAATTTTTTTTAAATTTAAAATATTACGCTGTGGGTTTTTGTAATGTTGTATTACGTAGCTCATAGGTTGGAAGTTCACTGTGTATTATTTTGTTTAAGTAGGTAAGTTTGTTTTCACTATATATGCATGGCAGTGTAACTAGCAAAGTTTGACTTTGACACCCCGTTATGAGAAAACTATGAGAGCTGAAATTGTTTGTAAGAATAACATGTACTCAGAAGTATAGTCTACAAAACTAACAATATTTCATAAAAATTTAAAATGATGATTTTATTGCTTTTGAACACCCTTAAGGACCCTCCCTGAATAGGCTGAGTTTGAGTGTGAGAGATTAAAAATCTATGGAGTGGTAAGTGTGCCTCTGACCGGTATATGACACACATTATCGCTTCTTCACGTAAGCCACTTGGCTGGTGTGCAGTGCAGTGACCTAATTATTTTATTTTTGGGCAGCATAGTTCAAAATCCTAATGCTTGTTTGTATAGTTTTTTTTAATCCGGTCGTTATTTTCCCAGATACAGTAGCCTGGGAAATAATTTTTTTTGCAGTTATGAAAGGCCCGAAAATCATGTTTCTAACTAGACGTGACGAACTTTTTAAAGATATGGCTACATTGTTTGAAATGTGTGCTCTTTTCGTTAATACTCTCGCGTAAAAAAGAATAGCCATAACTCACTGCAACGTATTTGAATCGCGGGTACGGAGACCCCTTATGAGCCTGAGTGAGTGGAAGGGTGGAGTTTAATTTGTAAGACTGTGTAAAACGAGTTTGAATTGTACTTTATTTTATTTCTATTACTCAACAACGGTTTAAGTTCACGTAAAAAAAATTTAACGTTGTGTTGTTTAAAGTGCTGGAAAAATTGTGTATTTTGTTAAGTGTTAGTGAGGAGTTTTTGGTTAGCCCTTGACATCAGGCCTTTAGCACTCATGAAGGATGACATAATGTATGAAGCAGCGTTGGAATGGAGATCTCCGAGACAACCCACCGACCAGCGACATTGACCGAAACGATTCCCATATGTGAAAATATGGGGACAGACCCTGCCGGAAGTCGAGCTCGGATGGCCTTAGTGGGAGGCGAGTGCTCTAACCACTGTGCTAACCTTGGCCCCTTTACGCGATGTAAAGAGATTCCTTGTAGTGTTATTTCAATACTCACGGTGACACAAAATAAGAATTTTATACGAAAAATATATTACATGAATAATAATTTACGAATTTTCGTACATTAGTATGTTGTTGTTAAGTGTTAGGAAAAATATTTATTTAAATAATAAGCTTTTTTTTTTAAATATTCATGTGACATGACTATTATACTTTATAGTAGCAACAAATTTACAAGTAAAATACTCATATAAATAACTGCATATTATTGTGTTGTAACGAGTGTAAGGAAAGAGAACTCTTAAAATAAGCATTTTGAAACATTTAATGTTTAGTAATTATTCAACATCGGAACAAAAACATAAACATGTTAGTAAGTTCACATGTGATTATCGCTCATTAAAATGTTGTCTTTAGGTAGGAATAATTTTTTCAACTATCGTCATTTTAATATTGCCCTACAGTGATGTTCAACAATAAAACACAAAACAATAAGAATCTTAGAAAAATATCAGCCGCTGATTTCTTTAACCAACTTTTAAAGTAAAAAAAAAAAATATGTACGTACATACCTACATAAGTGCGTACATACGTACGTACATATAGATATATATATATATATATTTTTATAAAATATTTTTCACATTGGCTACCCCACCTCGCCACTGAGCCCAACACATCCCACAGTCATTATTTTATGTGGCACAGTAAATTTAACGTGTCCTGAGTGATTCTGTGACTAATGTTACTAGACAAATGCCAGTGGTCATTCATGTAAGATTTCAAATTACGTATTATTCTTTTGAAGAGTTTGAAAAATGAGATCTTGAAATTATTATTAATATAATATTTATTTGCAATTATTATTCAAAGTTAAAACAAATAAATACTGTAATTCATAATAACGTTCAAAATATCATATTGGTGTGTTGTTTTACATATAAGGAAAGACATTTCTTTAAACAATAAACTTTATCTTAAAAAGTTAATGTGACATGACTGTTCAACCTTATAGTACCAAGAATTTTACAAGTTCAATACTCATGTAAATAACTTGTTTATTTATTGTTATGTATCGAGTATATGGAAAGAGACGTCCAAAATAAGCATTTTTAAACTTTTGATGTGTAGAATCAATTCAATATTTGATCGAAAAAAAAGTTTTAATATTCACACATAATTATTGCTCTTTAAAGTGTTGTTTTTAAGTAGGAAAGATTTTTTTTTTAATTTTTTAATTACCGTCATTTTAATATTTAGTGTACAATAAGGTTCAATAATAAAACAAAACAAAAATGTATCCGACTTAGATTTGAACCCTAAGAAAATTATCAGCAGCTCGATTATTTAACCAACTCTTTACAGCTAAAAAAATTAGTACATTAAATTTTTTTTATAAAATATTATGCTCATTGGTACCGTCCCCTCCTCACCTCTGTGCCCAACACCTCCCGTCCTCATTTTTTAATGCGGCAAGGTTAATGTCATGTATTCCGAGCTGATTCTGTGACAAATGTTACTAGACACATTTCAGTGACCATTTTATACGAATATTAATTTACACCAAGACGGGGTTGGGAATCAAACCCAGTGCCTTTCGCATTTCCCAAACAGTGACCGGAACATAACAGTGTTGTGGCAAAACTATATATAGTACACGTTGTTGAGTATATTTCAATAGCAGTGTTGATGCTCGTTGATGAGCAAAATATACAAACTCGTGAAAATCATCTTGGAGAAAAATGACATACAGTCATTTACTGTGTTGTTGGATGCTAATGTAAGAAAACATAATGTGAGAAGACAACGCAGTATCATTTAATTCCAGTTATACTTCGTTTCCGAGTGACACACACGGCAAAAGAATGGCTTGTGTAAATTAATGCATACTCTGTAGGTTAGCCTCCGTAGAGTGTAAACGCGTGTAAGGGGGTATGGATGGCGAAGGGAGGGGAAGGCTGGAGAGTGAGAGAGCATGTAGGGTTGGAAAGAGAAGGGAGGAGTGAAGGGGAAGGTGTTACTGCGCATGCGCCATTGTGCTTAGAGGTCCTGGATCTAGGCGCTAGTTTGTTATGCAACACAGCGGCGCTCGCTCGGCCGCGCCCGTGCGTATCTCAAAATCATTCCTGTTGCCAAAGTTTTCAACGAATTTTTTTTTGTTTCTCAACGGATGGTTAAAGCTTTTCTACTGAGAAATAAGAATATACTGCGGTCGGTGCTAGTATTTTTAAAAGACTTAAATTACAATTAATATTCCATTTTATCAAAGTCACTTAATTATTTAATACATTTTTTTGTTATATTTTGAAGATTCCTGAAAATCCTTTCGTTAAATCGCTCTTTTCGTTATTCCCGAGTTCGTTAAATCGGGGCTCTACTGTACCACAAACCAATAAGAGTTTAGGATTTCAAACTACTCTGATGTGAAGTTTGAACTTCCCCAACAATACGTATTGTCTTCAACAAGTGTAGTCTATGTTTTAAAAGAATAATGATGTAGCCAAATTTTTAGAAGAAATAAAAGCTGTATTGAAAATATAATTTATCTGTTAATCGATTCTTGTGGTTTAATTTGAATATCAGTATTCTGCTGAGTAAATTTGGATTCTGACTATTATCCGCCATTGATTCTAGTCATTACGATGGTTCACCTTGGTCACATCGAAGGGGTTCCAGCGGTGCTTCTCTGCCTGTTCGAAGGTCATAACCTGAACAAACAACGTCCAAGAAGGAAAGTTGCCCTCCGCAATGGCGTTGTACAAGTCTCTGGTGCTGTGGTCAGGGTCGGAAGCTGCCAGTTTATTGGCTCTTTCCACAGGCATGTTCTTGATTCCCTGATCCGTCTGCGACACAAAAAAAAATGGTTGTGGTAGCGGCCAACAGAGAATTTCAGATTTTTAGTTTTACTACAAAGCTACTATCAGAATTTTGGTGTTCTGTGGTTATTAAAGTGTGTTTCAGTGCAGTTTTGGATTTATCACTATTCACCATTTATAATACTGTATTTTTCGGCATATAGGATGACCCCGCATATAAGACGAGTCATGGATTTGAAGGTACAAAATCTTGAAAAAAGTAAATTACTAATTTTGAAATTCCCGACAGAAAAATATTTTTTTCCTTTGCCTGAAACATTAAAAAATTAGTTTATATATTTTCAATGCATTTATTTACATCATAGTAGGCCCAAGAGCCAAGGAAATGCCGGCGGCAGCCGGTGATATCTCTGTTTGCCGGCAGGTGTGCGCGACTTGGCAACGCCGGCCGGAGGCACGCCGCGCACTACATGGCAACGCCGGGCAACAACAGCTGCTTGCAAGGTCATCACATTCCTGTGCGCTGTTGTCCGCCGGCCTCTAGCATTAGATGGTAGACCACGGCCGTAGAAGAACAGGTCTGGACACTCGCCTGGATATTTGACCCCCTTGTTGTTTGGCTGTAGTTCACCAAGTTACCGAGAATATTGTGTTTTATTGGCGCTGATGTTTGGGCGGTCGGACTAAACTCCGCCCACTTCCTTTCCGCTAAGATAAGCAATTTATCAAAACGTATTTTTATCAATTTATGAAATACTTTCTTCGTTCACAAATTTAAGAAAAGGCTCCAGCAATCTTTATTTACTTTATAAATTTAACAATGGAAAAAAGTGGGTGGAGTTTTGAGTCCGACCGCCCGGAAAACAGCGCTAAAAAGTACGACATTCTCGGTAACTTGACGAACTACAGCCAAACAACAAGGGGGTCAAGCAAAATACATTGTTAGATAGGCGAGTGTCCAGACCTGTTCTTCTACGACCGTGCGGTAGACACATGAATGTGTGGTACGGCATCTAGATCCTCGTTTTCTCCGCCCGAGAGTCTTGTGCTTGCGAGACAAAGGATGAAAGCATGCGGACCTAGATCCTCGTTTTCTCCGCCCGAGAGCTGTAGGCTGGCGAGACAAAGTATCTCAGCACGCGCTCGCATCGATCGCTGCGAGGAAGTGTCCTTTATTATGAATGACGCTCATCTAAATTTCGTACCGTAAATTTTATTAAAATAAACGGGGCACTTGTCATTTCTGACGAAAAACGCAATTCCTTGAAACATCATACAACTCCACAGCTTACAATTTAGCTTTCAAACGATTTTTGGCTACCAAAAATTTTTGCACCCTCACATAAGACAAGTAGCAATTTTTGAGGGCCAAAAATATGTAAAAATTGTCATCTTATATGCCGGCAAATACGGAATGTCCCTTCCAAAGAAATATATCCGAAATCTGTAAGAAATTAAGAGAACTCCGTGACGGAGACACCCATACCAATTCCGTGAGTGCATTGTGCTTAAAGGCAATGAAGGAAGACGTGAATAAACAAAAATCTACTTCTAACTTAGTGCTAATATGTCCCCAGGTCACGAATGTGCTCACTGCATTACAAATGCACAAAGTTATAAGTAAAGACATCACATTAAATCCAAACACCAATTTTTACAAAGAGTCGTGGTTCATGAGAAGATGTTGCAAAAGCGAGTTCCATGGAAAATCAAGACAAACTGAATTTTACCAATCAAAAGTCTGATATATGCAAGTACTATGCATAAGGTAATGGGATTGTTTTAAAACAAATTTATGATGTACCTAAAATATTTCAGTATGGTTTATTACACATTTACGACAATTAGTTTTTAGGATTTTTGATGGTCCCTAAGAATCACTTAGTAAAATCAGGGATTTTTAGTTAAAATACTTTTCTACCTAAATTTCAACTTTTGCATTTTCTTGCTTCACTTTAAGGAAATTTACGCAAAAATGAAATTACTGTTGATTTTTGAAGATTTTGTAAATATTATTTTAAAATTATTCACTGACCTGTAATTAAAAATCATAAAACATGGTCACACATTTTGCACATTGCCAGTAGATGTCATGTTCGATCCACTGGTCAGTTAATGAGAAAGCACACCGCAATCAAATTATTATTTAATTATTTTCTTTGAAACTAAGAGCTTCTCATCAAAACATAAATTAAGAAAGGATGGCTGGCAGTTCAATACTGTACCACGTAGTGGAACTTGCAGTAGACAGGTTGGTTCTTCTCATTGACGAGCTTGAAGGTGTGCACGGGGTAGCCATTTATATAGCGGTAACTCTCGGGGATGCCTCGGTCCGAGAACACAAACATGATCTGACGTGATGTCTCGGGACGCAGGGACACAAAGTCCCAGAACATGTCCGGGTCCTGTAGGCACACACATCATGACAAAACTGTATTACGAGAGAGATATATGTGGCAGACAATAGTGCAGTGGCTAGAGCACTTGCCTGCCACCAGGGTGATCTGGTTTTGATTCCCGGCATGGTCGGTCCCTGGATTTCCACATGTGGGAATCGTGTTGGACGATGTCACTAGTCAGCTGGTTTTCTCGGGGATCTCCCGTTTCCCCTGCCCCTTCTTTCTGGCACCCCGCCATACTCACATCACGTCACCTTCATCTGCGCTAAAGACAGCATGTTAGTGCTGACCAAAATCTCTTCACTCACACATGGATCAAAAACCACTTAGGAAATACTACAGATGTCTGAGATGGAACCATCCATCTCCTGAATCTGATACACTCAAATGATGATGCTGTCCATCGATGGAATAAAAGGGACAAAGAGAAGGGGCGAGTGGGAGGGAATGATGAAACAAACATACCTTGAGGTGAGTAGCTGGGTTTCTCTTTACGGAGTGGATCAACGAGGGGAAGAGAATGGGGTCACTGATGAAGAAGACAGGAGAGTTGATGCCCACGTGGTCCCATATGCCATCTTCAGTATAGTACTTTACTGCAAAACCTCGCGGATCTCTGCAAACACCCACGAGTGTCCCTCACACGTTTCAGTTTGATTAACAAGACAAACTAATTAAAAAAAAAAGAATTCACAAAGTCAAAAAGTCCTTGTTACTGTGTGAATATTAAGGCAAGTCGCTGATGGGAAGAGTGTACGCCAACAGACCATTTTGCGCAAACTGTGAACGAGCAACAGTTGACCTTGGTGCCATCGAGCTTCAAGGCCTTGAATGCTTTTAATGTGTTTTGATTACACTAAGCTAAAAACAAGGACAATATTATATTATTACACATAATTGTGGTCAACATATATGACTCAACCTTATATTGCTATGAAAATGAATTTTCTGGATTTTGCTTTCTTTCATTCTTTTAATCACTACTTACATTTAATCAGAGACGTAAGATTAGTTCTATCACTTTTTTATTTACGTCTCTTTTTTGTTATCCTTTCTTTTCCTTGTAAAGTGTGTGATCATTTAAAAGTTAATTTTATCTGGTATGGTATTTTTAACATGCAATTTTGATACTAATGAGTTTTTTTTCTTCCCAACGCTGAAAGAGGTATTATTAGTGTGTAGGTGACAGAAGGGAGAAGAGCAGCTGGTATCATGTGTGCATTTGTGCACTCCTTCACTGCCAGGCAGTAAGTTCATTTTTGGACTTGCCTGCAGCCCTTCCCTTCCTAAACATTGCGAAAAGTTTGGTTTCTTGCCAGGTTAATGCCCCGAGCAGAGAAATGCAGGAAACGATGGAAAACTATAATCAGAATGCCTGGAGCTGGAAAGCGAACCTAAGTCCTCCTGAATGTGAGTCCAACGCTTTACATTTTGTGCCACCTTGCTCCGTATAATTCTGTGGTGTTTGGGTAAAGTGGTATAACTTATTTAAAAAAATTAACTAAGTATAGGAGCACATTATACATGTAATTTTATGCTCCTGAGTAAAGGGATATAACTCTAATGGTTAATGGAAAAGAAACAATTGGACATGAATGTTGGCATGCAGTGGCAGCCGGTCAATGTTTTGAGCTCAGTGCTCTGAATATAATGTCCTTCACCCCCTCCCCCGCTAAATCGCTATACTTTCTTTCCCTGCTAATAATCATATTTTAACTCAAAGGTATAGAACTTTTGCTTTACATGTATTGAGAAATTGCACTGCGTTTCATTATAAGCAGTAATGTAGCCAATAAAGTGTGTTGTAAAAAACTTTCAACTTAAAGATGTTATCTACAATGTATAGGTATTCGTTTAACACACAAGCAATGAATACCACTAATGGCAAGTTAATATCCTACAATCTCAGTTTCTGTACATTTGTTCTTACTGCGTTCCCTCACGATCAATGTGAACCAGACTCGTAGATAAAATGCCAACAATATCGCCTGTGATACGTCTTAAGACTACATTAGAGTTCGGCTTGTCTAATGCAGACGCAGTTTTATAACACACGTGAAGTAGGCCTACGCATATCTTCAGCCCCGCATCGGCATAGCATTTTGATACGATTAAATAACTATTCCGAACACTATAAGTAAATAACTCCTTCAATTATGAAAACTAGTCGTTTCATGTGCTTGTCCACTCGAAAATCAACACATACACTGCGCAGCTCGTTTTATTATCAGCTAGGCCTTAGGTCTGCAATATTTACGATTACAATTACGAAACACGTAAATAAATGTGTGCAATTCTTACCACGTCACATTCGGAAAACAAACTTGCCACTAATAAACCACGGACACAAACCTTAAAATAGTTTTCCACTTACCGTCAAGCAACACAGAATTTTCACAAAAATGAATCATTATTGTAAAATTCGACTTACCAAATTATCCCATCATAAAGCGTCGGTAATGTAGCCATTGCGCCAAAGACTAATAACATAGATTCTGCGGCAGTTCGTTATTTATGCACAGTATCACGTCACTGACGCCCACAACCTACAATAATAATACATAGTAACGTACTATTCATAAAAGTTATTCTAAGTCAGCTACATATCCATGAGACACCGAAAATTACTTTGTTTACAAGTCTGCAATGTACAAACACGTGCGCGACGCGAGCGGCCATCATTGTCAAACGCGCTGACGTAACTATCGCGCGCTTGCACAATAGATAGCAGGGCTACTCTGCTCATTGCACGGAGCAGGTGTTGATAAAGGCGAGGTTCCCGCGCCACTCTACGCCTCTGGCTAGGACAGTGGGTAGGAAAGGGGAGTGACAACCGTGTGCTAGTCCGCGGGAGCACCGAGCCAGGTTTA
Source organism: Medauroidea extradentata (assembly GCA_003012365.1). Lineage (NCBI taxonomy): Eukaryota > Metazoa > Arthropoda > Insecta > Phasmatodea > Phasmatidae > Medauroidea > Medauroidea extradentata. The sequence goes on from PNEQ01027181.1 coordinate 10,312, forward strand.
CACCATAGAAAAGGGCGGCTTAGACAAGCAAAATTACTTGAGAAAATTCCGTCCGCCTATGGAATTTAGCGCAAAGCAGTCTATCTCTTATAAAGAAAGGTTAGAAGTATAAATTGTGTCACATTACCTGAAATTTAATAAAATTAAGTTTACAATAACTTTGTAAAATTGTACTCAGTGCTACAGCACGAGAGCACGGCCTTACGCACCGCCACTGTTGGCATGTATTCAATATTTCTGCAATTTTTTTTATTTACTCACCATTCTTTGAATAATCCCACTTTACCCAAACATCACAGAAAATATTCCACAGTGTAAGTAGTTTATAAGTTTGGTTAAGGCAGTATATTTGCCAAGTTTGGCATAAAAAAAATTAGCAGTCATTGTTCAGCAGGGAAACGACTACCGGTAATGTGTAGCAGAGTGGACTTTACGGAAGCTGGTAGTTAGCAAGTGCTAAAACATTTGTTTTACTTTACTGCTACAGTAAATATTAATTATAAGGTCGTTAACAATATTTTTCTTTGAAATATATATATTTTTTTAAATTCAGAATTTACATTTAGATGTTTTCGGTCAGGTTAGTGATGAGAGTAAAGTTTTAACTATTTGTAAGTATTCATGGGATTTACCAGTTTTGTCCCACACTGTAGATGTGAATTTGGGCAATTTGATGAATTAATTTAATTTCAAAAGAAGTCAAAATTTCTATGTTTCACAATAAGTTATAAGCTGTGAAGAATTATTTAAGTCTACATTTCTATTGAATTTTATGTTATGTAATAACCAGTGCAGATTTATTTTTCCTTTCTTTGAAGTAAGAATAATACAACTCATTTCAGCTTTTGAAGGTGGTTTGTGTTAGAACATTGGATGTTTCGTTAAATTTTTAAAATCAAATTCTAAGTACACTCATATTCAAGCTTTGACATGGTCGGCACAACAACATTGACAACAAAAGTTGGCAGACAACTTTTTTTTGACGTTGGTTACACTATAGATTTTATATTTTTTATTTTTGTTCTTATGAATAAATGCTGAACTGAGTGACCAAACTAAGCCATTGTTTTGGTTACTTATTTTCTTTTCTTAAAGAAAGTTAGTCTACTACCTACTCCTCACTCATAGTTGTGCATTGAAGTGCTACTTTACTTTCACTTTGTATAATTTTTGATTAACCTCTTTATAAAATCAAGTTTGGAATAAGTATGCCATCATCCTCCTAGCTACATTACATCCATATATTACAAGAATTATTTCTACTGGTTGTTTAAAATTAAATTTTGAAGTTTAAGTTTTTGTAGTGACAATATTTACGCAATTCTCTCTCAAAAATGTAAGCAAAATTGCCCATAAAATTATCTCTATGTCACAAACTTAAAAATATGTTGGAGCTGTATCCACAACATTCTAACACACCACATACATAACAATCACTGCAAAGCAAAATATTATAATGACTCAAAGGAAAGCATATTATGTACCGCCAGGCAAAGAATTAAGACATACAATGAAGGACTGAGCAACAGAGACAAAACTCCATGAATATTTTTTAATGCTGACAACATGTGGTCAGATTGTTTGGTAAATTTCCTAGGGTAGGACAGGGCTATTCTGCTAATTTTTGAAAATCTGGTCTGCCGACAAGATGAAGAGGAAGTAAAAGTTGTTTTCGGGCCAGGTTACCTTGGAATTTGATATTAACTCTTACCTCGCCTTGCAGATGAAGACAATATTTGAGAATCCTAGTGGTAGGTTAAAATTATAACGAGAATGTATTGCTGTTACAGCAATATGACAAAGCATTTCTTTCTTAAAGGCGTTGGACCCTTAAAAATTAATTATTTTATATTTGTGCCAAACACTCATCAACTTTTATACATCAAATAACATGTAATTTCCCAAAATAAAAAAATAAAAACTAGGCCCAATGGAATCTGCATAATCACTCATCAACGTCACAAAATGCCAATTGCAATGCACAGAAAATAAAAAAAAAGTAATTAACTTATGAAATAAAAATTATAGGAACTGAAAGTCCATATATCAATGCATTTTAAGACGTGTTTGAAAAAGTTAGCTTTGAAAAAATTAAGTAACAGCTAAAACTCAAATTTATACAAAAATTTACTCATTTTCGACTATTTTTAATGGCAAAGGTGTCTTGAAGTAGCTCATAGGATTTAGTAACAATGCGAATGATCTTGTTTCTGCAAGTTAATTACTTTTTTTAATTTTCTTCATGCCACAACTGACATTTTGTGACTTTGATGAGTGATTATGCAAACTCCATGGGGCCTAACTTTTTTTTAATTTGGGAAATGACATGTTATCTGATGTGCAAAAGTTGAACAGTGTTTGGCACAAATATAAAAAAATTAATTTTTACTGATCCAATACCCGTAAGGCTGCTATTAAATTTTGTTCTGTATTAAACAGTCAAAGTTTTTATTTAGTTTCAAAGTGGATTTCTTTCAATTATTATAGAAACAATAATACTTTTGTACAAAGTTTTCAATTTTATTTTTATAACAGGATGGCTACAAACTGTTGGGAATATAATTCCCTGACTTTTCCCACCCAAATTGAAAATTTTCCCTGACCTAATAAATTTGTTTAACCCAATTTTTTATGCTTTATAAAAGAAATCATTTTTTCTTTGTACAATTCAATGCACTTTGCACATAGTACAAGTTTTAATGTACTACTAATATAACATTTATGTTGTTTCTAAACCATTCTTGCAATGGGGCAAGTTGAAAATCAAATAAATATCATGGATAAATGCCATAGCAGCAAACTGTTAGTCAAAGAAAACCAGACAATACCTGCAGACAAACAGAAAAGTAAACAACCAAAAGCATCATTTCGCTTGTCTGCATGTATTATCTGGTTTTGTGTGACAAACCATTTGCTGCAACTATGTACAGTATGTCCAAAATACTTCTACGACTTGTAATATTTGCATGAAAAATACATGCCTCAGAAAACACTGATTGCATAGTAAACACACCAACGACATATTTTGTGTGCTCTATTTTTTGCAAGTATATTAAGTATGCCTATAATAATATAAAAATTTGAACTGAAGTTACAACTCTTAAGTACATATTGATGGTAAAAAATTTACAGTAATACCTAACTTATGGCTTCTCACAATCGACAAATTAAAAGGCCTACTACATGAATAAAAAATTTGTTTAAAAACTTCTTACCTCAGGAAATACTGATTCATTACATAGTTTACACAATGTAAACAATATACTTTGCGTACTCTAATCCTGCATGTTGAAATAAAATAATTAAATCAAAATTACAACAGACAGTTGCAACTAAAGTAATTAATTTAAATTGATGTCAAAAATTCAGAGTAATACAATTGTTACATTGGGAAGTTAAATTTACAATTTCATGCAGTACACAATTAAATTATGTGTGGAGAAAATTCTCATCCGATAATAAACATATTTCACGATTACTTACTACCTACAATCAAAAAGCCCGGTACTATACAAGATTACACAAAAAAATTCCTTGGAAAAATTTAATTTTATGAGTATTGTAGAGGTACTCACCGGGATATCCTGTGAAGTGTGCTTGCCATAAGCATGTAAAGCAGTACTTTAATCAGATTTTTTGTAACTCTACAACCTCCTAGTTCCCATCCCCCCTCCCCATAGAGGGGATCCTCTTCTATCTCCAGCCATGTTAAGTTCTTCCCCCTTGACACCTCAACCATCTTATTCACAAGCAAGCACACACCGTTGCTCTAAAAATAGAATTCCGCCCGCCCTTTCTACCATCCCTTCTTGCCAATAGGCGACTGTGTGTTACAAATTAAAGTTGATGAAAACAACAAGAAAGAAAGAAAACAGAATGGGAGGATGCAAGTGTTTGCTTTCTCATGTTTCATGTTACAAAATATAACTGTATCATTTTACAAGCCGGTAGCTGTTTTTCACACTAACGGAGATTAGCGCACATAAAAAAAAACACCGACATTTTATCAGCCTCCGGCATCAGAAGGAAGAATCTGAGGGGGGGGGGGCTAAGAGAGAGAGAGACGTGCGCGTAAAAAAAAAGCCCAAGGCGACACGTTAGCTTTGTTTAGGCGGGTTGTACCTTTTACAACTTCTACACCCAGAGGTGTAGTTGGGTGTAGTGGGTGTAGATGGTCAGAGACCAAAGGTGTAGGAAGTGCAGAAAGTCCGCCTGAACGCCTAGGTGTAGTTGAGTGTGAAATGTTTTGTTTATTTTAAGTGTTAGTGATATGGCAGTAAATGTAAATATTGCGAGATATTTTAATGCATGCAAAGGTATATGCAGGGGATGAATCCGTTGATGAATGTTCTGTTACAGCACCTATTTGAGCAAATATGTACAGTGTTTTGCATTAATTACGAATTTTAATAAAATTAAATTTTGGTCATATAACCTTATTGTATAACCTTTATGCAGCTCGTTCGCACATCACATAACAGGTAGTTCTACAGGAAACAAAATATCCATTCTTAAATTAATTGTATTAGTTTGACAAGTTGGTATAACTATATTCATAACAAATAGTAACATAACCCACAAAACGTTGCCAAAAATAACAATACAAATAGCAATTTTGTTTTTCACACCTCCCAGATGAAACTGAATACTATTCTTACTATATAGCAGCTGTTCTGATTCAAAACTGGAAAGCCAACTTCTCAAAACAACACAGCTACTTGAAACACGTTTCGAAAATAGCGCCGAATATCGCTTTACAACTTCTACACCCAAACTACTCCACCTCGCAGAGGAGGTGTAGAAGGTGTAGCACCTGGGTGTGGAAGTTGCAGTTACACCCGGCGCCTGAACGCTTTGGTTGTAGCAACCAAAACGTCACTTCCGGCAAGAAAAACGTGATGTTGAAGTTTGGGCGTAGAAGTTGTAAAAGTTACAGCTAGGTGTAGACCGCCTAAACAAAGCTGTTATCAGCCTTCTGCATCAGCAGGAAGCGTCGAGCAGTAAACAACTGAATAGATTACGGATAAAAGTGGAGTATGTGACGCAGCGGGCCCAGCTACTTATGGCTTTCTTCCCCGGGATTATGGTACCGTGATGTCCGATGAAAGGCACCAGACGTGTCTTCACGCTTGCCAGTCCGCGCTGCTCTATTCATGTAGGCCTCATTTTAACTGATTTTAACTATTGCTTTTCGATTTCCGAAAAAGGAGATGGGGCGGGGAATTTTCCCTGACTATTCCCTGACCTTTTCAGGCCACTAAAATTCCCTGACTATTCCCGGTTTTCCCACCAGCGCCTAGATCTAGGATCTCTAAGCACAGTAACGCATGCGCACTGCCACGTTCCTTCTCCTTGCCTCCCTCCCATGAGCTGTGCAATAAAACATTTAAAAACCCACAACGTAATACTGTATTTGGATTTTAAAAAAATTGCAACTGTATAGAAAAAAATATCAAATTCAGCAATTTTTTTAAAATATAAAATCAGTCCGCGGGAATTATTCAAAATTTTATTACATAGCCCATAGTATGCCATTCACTGTGAATTATTTCACATACTTCAGTCAATTGGTTTTCACTATTTGACTTGCAAATTTTGACTTTGACGTATCGTTTTGAGAAAACTACTGACCAGCTAACATTGTTTCGTAAGAGGAAAATTGCACTCACAAGTATTGCCTACAAAACCAATACTTTTTCATATAAATATAAAGTTACGACATTATCGCACCTGAACACCCTTAATAGCACCGCCTACTACGCGCTTAAAATGTGTTGCCACATGTCTTTAAATACGTTTTTTATGAACCTGTTCCACACATGCCTATTGTGTCAATGTACGAAAGGAAAATATACTTCAAACAATAACTGACAGGTACTTTCAAAACATCACATCAATTAGAAAAATCATTTCCGAACCCCTCAAAATGGTTAAAAACAGATATTTCAATATGTAATATGTTAAAAACTACTCATAGGATTCATGTGAAACTATTATAGAAACACGCAATGTTCTTCGCTTTAAACTTTTCACCAATTAATATTTGGGATCACCTCTGAAAGTGCAAGGCGAGTGATCTACGATACCACTGCACGCTGTTTCAGTTGTCTTGCGCTAGAGGTGATACCGCACCAGATAAGTCACTTAACTTCGTTTTTGGTGCCATGCCTCACTCAGGCAAACACACGGCCAGAAGGCGAGTGCCTTAAAAATTGTCGCAGGCATCATACTCAAAGGCAAGATCATTGAAAAGTACCCACGTCCTGTAGAAAACAAATAAATATTTCATATAATAGAGAGCACATAAATAATAGTAGATTTACATGTTTATCTACAGTATATAAGTTACAATTTTACTTCAGTGTTCGTATTGCTGGAGAAACAGCTGTTCATTGAGAGACGAAATTTCCTCAGTCCTGAACTCAGCGGTACCAAATAGGAAATTCTTTTTCTCAACATAAACTAGTTTGTATTTAACTGACTAAATGTGTTGAGTTTTGTATGATTATAATCATGTTTCAATAAAAACGGAAACTGGTGTTGATACACTCGTTAAACGTATTAAGGGTGTACAAGTGCGATATAGTCATAATTTTATATTTTTATGAAATATTGTAGTTTTGTAGACGATACTTGTGAGAGCAGTTTCCTCTTACGACACAATTTTAGCTGGCATAGTTTCCTCATAACGGTGCGTCAAAGTCAAAATTTGCATGTTCAGTTGCCATGCAAAAAATGGAAACCAATTGACTTACTTGCGTTAAATAAATCAAAGTAATATAACATACTGTTACAAGTTTGAGACATAAACTTTATATGTGGGCAATTCCCATGAGTTCTTTTGGGATAGAGGTCTTATAATTAGAAATAAAAGAGTTAAATTAAGTACTGAATTTAATAGCTCACACAGCTACGAAATACACAAAACAGTAATCAACTATAGCTCTCACAACACAATTAGTTATGCACACAATTACCACTGTGTCACAGACACGTTAGTTAACTTTCACAATTAAAGCACAAAAAATGTCTACCCTCAATTAATTAAACAGTACAAATCACAATAAAATTCAGTCATATATACAATCAACATCTTTCAAGTAGTGACAGTGTACAACCTTAATAGTCCCCCGTAGCGATGAATCGTCGTGTGCTGCGCAGCACCCCGAGTGCACCACTGTCTTCACTCTTGAGGTCTTCGGTTCGACTCCCGTCGCGTACCTCCTTCTTCGCCCGTCAGCCCGCCGCAGCAGTCCTCTTGGTTCGTCCAACACTGCTCCGAAGGTAGCCGCCTGCCGCCTCACAGTAGACTCTGACGTCACCAAGATGTCTTCACCAGTCTATCTCCACAACCATAGCACCTTCCTCTAGCACTTCCAATAGCGAACTCTCCCCAATTTGTTGATTCAGCCCTTATATACCAGGCAAAACAGTAGGGGAATTACCGCATTACAGGGGTCTAAAATTAGATATTTCATCATGTTTCGGACGAGATTAGAGTCACGTAGGCCGCTCTCGAAGGGTTAAAGCGCAGTTGGGACAGGTATCTATGACGTAGTTTCGGCGGGATTCCCACTATGAGCCACCCGGGCTTTGAGTCATCGGCCAGCCCTCAAGGTGTTTCAACACAGGCCCCATCCAGCCCGCCCTCGGAAACACAGCATGCAACACTGCCCCCTCCTTAAGTCTGTTCGTCCCGAACAGACACAACAGCCTCAGGTCCATCGTAGAGGGCTAATCTGTCGATGTGTACAACTTTAGGTCCTCTCGCCCGAGAGCCTCGACGAACAATCCGAAACACAACGTCATTGATCTTCTTCACTATTTCATAAGGGCTTTCCCAATTCTTCTGCAGCTTGGGACAATACCCCTTCTTTCTCTGAGGGTTGTACAACCACACTAGTCGACCTTCTTGAAATATTTCATCTGGTGCATTCCTATCGTAGCGAGTCTTCATCCTGTCGGTGTTGATCCTAAGGTGTCGCCAGGCAAAGTTGTGAGTGTGAACCAACTTGCGACGTAACTCGCTGGCATACACTGGAGATGCAATCTGGTCTTCCTCCGTCGGTCGTCCGAACTTCAGGTCGCTCGGGAGACGAAGCTCTCTTTCCTTATGTTCGACCAGAGCAACACGTCGCACCAAATTGCCTTGACAGTGTGCGGGGATAACAATCTCACTTGATTCC
>PNEQ01027193.1:0-11685 GCA_003012365.1 Medauroidea extradentata
CACAAAATTTAAATGTTGCAGTATGTTTACTAATTTTTTTAGTTTTTCATCATATTGCTTTCGTTGGCATTCTTTTCTGTGTGTTGTAAAATCCTAGGATAACTCCTCCCCCTACAGCCCTTGAGCAAACATGTCTGTTATCAAAATATACACTAAAGGAAAGTAGGCTGATTAGTTCTGTATAGATCTACTTGTTTTTACTTCTGTAAGTGTTGAATGGAGCAAAATTCATCTCGTGTCTTTGGTTTGTGCTTGTCTAGTCGTTCGTTTTCTAGGATACATAGAGCTGCAGTAGTGAATGTTCAATGCCATTTTTTCGTTATGAATTACATTTCAAGAAATTACCAAAGAAAATAAATGATACATGTGTAGCATAATCAAAAATTGTTAATAATATAACAGCAATACGTTCCCTTTTTTTATATAGCAAAAACCATTTTCCTGTCAGTTTCCTTATTAATTTATTGAAGTAGAAATACCGACTTCATCAAAATTAACTTTCTTGTGTCTTTTCTTTAATATTTTGTATTTTGAAAAACCATTTACATCTCTAATAGGACTACGTTATTGTAAAAATTCCAAGATTTTTCAGAGACACGCAAAATAAAAAAATAAAAACATTGGTTCTAAGGTAATTTAGGAGCTAAATCCATTTTTCTTTAAATTTAAGTTTGTTTAACTGTTGCCTTGTGCATTTCTCTATCCTCTTACTTTGTTTGTTCTGTCATTGTTTATTGTTTTTCCAAGTCCGAATTTGGCTAGAATGTTTTCGGTGTCATATTATATTTTCTGAAATTTACAAATTCTGATCACCTTATCGTCTATCTCAGTAAAAATTATTAGCTAAGTTAGTCAATATATTTTATAAGTTATGTCATTTTCCCCTAAGCATCACTCCCCATGACTTTATGACTTTCCCATATAATTGCGAGATGGGGTTTCAGGAAACTGAAACCTGACACGATAACTAACACAAGAAGTCCAACATTATTCAAAATCGTCTACTTGGTAACTTATTGTTTCTCTACGTTGACAATACTTAGTATAGTTTATGAGCTTAAGGAAACGATATTTCAACTGTTAGAATGCACCACGGTAGATAATTAATTGTTCCTGCACGTAAACGCTCTTGCTAATGAGACTAAGTAGTTTCTCGGGTTCAATAGTTAGCCGAGAGGATGGAGATATTTTCCAGTACCCAAAGCGCGTGTACTAAGAGGGACTCAGGCACGTCTGTATGAAGCACAGAAATTGCGAAATTCAGAGTCATTCATGGTTTTCATCAGTGCTAAATATATTTTTAAAAGTTTCAGCATTTTTAAGCCATCCATTTGATTTTAAACTGAAATATCTAACAGATTACCTAATCCCTCATTACATTCTCCCAAATCACAACAGTACTGATGAATAAACAAATTTGACATTTTAATACACGATAAGGTATTCCATATACGTTACTTGTCTCTGTTTTAAATAACCATTTCAGTGCCAAGAGCCGAAATATCGGCTTTCATTGCCTGTACGAAAAATGCTAGAGGTCTATATATCAGCTCTCTAATTTAAAAAATATAATTACAGGTTTTTCAAAATAAATTTTTTTCTAGAAACAAATATGTTGAAATGGATTAAGGGAACTTTTAATTTCCAGCAGAAAATGTTTCAAACTTGATTACATTGGTTCGTATCGAGTTATTTCACTCTTAATAAATAATTGCAAATTTCTGAAAAATATGATGGCATTTTTCACATAATGTACCTCGAAGGAATCTGGCACTAAAAAGAGTTAACACAAATATTATATTATGAAAAAAATAAAGGTAATTTATATCATAAGTAATATACCACACACACAGAGGACGCCACTTACATTCAGTGGTTTTGTGCGTTGAAAGCTGATAATCGATGGTGTGACAGCAAATACCGTAAAGGACAATATATGAAACTCATAAGAAAAACACGAGACATTTTATTTGGTTGCAATACACGCCGATAGGAGCGCTGTTCCTTCTGCAGTAGCACATTGCTCTGTGGGTAGTTCAAGTTTTAAATACATGTTATGCCTATAAACTGAAATGTACCAATCGTGACATTAAAATATAGACATACCCTGTTTGATATTATTTTCAGAAGTTAAAATTTTAAAAATTAATTAACAATTTCACATATCATTAGCCTAAGAGAAATTCAGTCTGTAAATGTATAAACACCATAGAAACTAGAGACATAAGAATGTGAATTTTAATAGTGTTTCCAGCACACGCTTTACAATGCTGAAAAGCAGGAGTTTTTCCATATTGTCCTTTACGACCTTCAATGACGCGCGTGCCATGCCTTGTAACTCATCACTCTTATACGGGTAGTTTTTACGTTGTACCACATGAACAATGGGATTTTGATAAGCGGTTACCGTGTAATTTTACTGGTGGAAAATCTGTTCGAAAGTACATTACACGTCCGTCGAACATTTTCACATCGAATTGATGCCAATGTTTTGTGATGCAGTCTCAATGCGGGCTATTCTGGAATATTACAGGACAAACTCGCAAAAAACAAAGTAGGAAACGTTATCACCATCTCTACGGCCCTATAAACACTAGGTATACTCGTCCGCCATTTTGGTCGGTACGCAGCTAGCCCAGGCGAATTCACACTTCGAGCGCCCAAGAAACTTTTCAAACTAAACTCGTAGTCACTCGAAAACCACTAATTCAAACGATTTCAATATTTTTCCAATATAATTACAGGCTATTCTGCCAATGATGGTATCAGTAAAGTTTTCGTAGGTAAGAAATTTAACTGTTAAAAAATATTTAAACAACGCCCTGAGTACTGTTCTTAGAAAAGTGCAGGGGAAAATGTAGTTAACGACAAACGTTTTTCCTATCGGTACCAGCGGGCGAAAGAAAGAGAAAACGGTAAATTTAATTTTTATACCCCACTCGAAGATATTCTGCGACATGCAGTTTTTTTTTTTTTTGCGGCAGGTAAAACACAAAACTTTATCGCCGCCGAGGCGCGCTCTTTAATCTGCATGCATTGCAGATCAGATTCCAGATTCTCCCGACTAACTCTACCATTGCTTACTGCTGCCAGTGCGGACGAGCGGAAGATAAACTTCACAAAAAGTCGATCAAGTAACTACTGATTTTTCTGCCTTAATCGTGTATAGATTAGTATTGTGAATGGTTTAGTGGCTTTGCCTTGCTTACATATGTTTAAAACTTAAATTGTCTGATGTCCTCACCAAATTCTAGAAATAGCACGGCTGCGGGCTTTCGTTGTTTAAATTCCGCCTGGTAGTACTCGAATAGGTTTTTCATTGCAAAATTGCAGACGTGATACTGAAAGTGAGTATTCCGAAACTCAGTTATTTTCCACAGTTTTGTTCTTTTTCGGATTTAGTGTGCCGGTTGCCATTAATTTGCAAAAAAGCGTTTGATATTACAACTCACGTATGCCCTTTGTATAATGGCGAGGAAACAGGGGCACAAAAACTTAAATTTTCAAAGGGGGAAACACGAAAAAAGTTGCTGTTCTAGTTTTTATTTTTAAAGGGGAGTTCACCAAAAAATTTAATAGTTTTGAATTTTTTTAAATTTTTATTTGGGGTGGTTTGTTTTTTTAATATACATTGTAACTAATTTTATTGTACTGATTTTTTCTGCTTTCATAGTTTTTGTGTAATAGCATGTTTAAGTTAAAATTTGCAAATCACTGGTTTTACGCAAGAAAGGAAAACCAATCAACTTACCGAATTGGAAAATTTACACTGAAGAACTGTGCAGTGAATGTCAAAAAGAATGCAAAGTTTCTTATGAATAGTCCTATATTTTGGTTTACTGGCTTGCCAGTAAGAGCGATGATGCACTAGGCATGCGTGTTAGACTAGGCCTTACCGCTCCTTCGCTTCTGAGCCTGCAGCGGGCAAAACAAATTTATTCGTGTGGCCTATATACCTGGTGCGTGAAAGGGGTTGTAGCGTGCCATGTTTATTCTATTCTGCGCGAAATCATTACACAATTCCCAATATGTTTACCTACGAAATAACTTACAGATGAAGCTACGGTTCTATCGTTTTATTAATGTATTACGCCTTTTAGAAAAATAATTTTGGGGGCCTCCAACGTGTTTAAATCTGCTTTATTTAGTTTACAGTAAATATAAAAATACCGCCCTTATTCGTAAAGCACAACGTTGGAATCAAGCGTTGGAATCAACTACAAACTTATCACAAATAAATTTCTAGGGTCGTCACTTAAAGTCTCATAGGAAAGAGAGAAAAAGGAAAACACTGCACGCAGGTATGAAACGCTGAGAATAGGAGCGAAACCGTTATCGTCGAGTGTGGCAAGGTGAACCTTATAGCTTCCCCGCCTCCACTCATCAAACGAGAAAAATTATATCTGTTGTATAATCTTGTTAAGAGCACCGCCTACCACGCGCTTAAAATACGTTGCAGTGTGTTCGTAATTTTTTTAAACTTTTCCACATGTGCCCATTACTTCAATGTACGGATAGAAAGTACACTTCTTACCATTGCAGGTTCACGTCGGTTAGGCAAATCATTTCGGAGTATTTCAAAATGGCTAAAACTGCCGTTTCAACCTGTTATATCTGACAAACTACTGACGAGATTCGTGTGAAACTACTCTAGAAACATGTAACGGACTCTTCTTAAAACTTTTCACCCCTGTACAAAATGAGGTCACCACTGAAAGCGTCAGTCAGGTGAGTGATCTACAACACCACAGCACGCCGTTTCGGTGTCTTGCGGTAGAGGCGATATCGCACAATATGAGCCACTCAACATCGCCTTTGGCTCCGTGCCTCACTCACACAAACACACGGCCAGTAGGTACCAATTAATTCTAAGACGGGTGGAAGCCAAGGACTCGATGTTTAGGGTTGGTGACGCTTACTGCAGTAGAATCCGTGGATGGAGTTATGGGTGCTGTGCGGAAGAAATGTAACTTTTATGATAACTGGTGCGGAGCTGGCTGGGGTAACGGAGCCCGCCTCATTACCACGACGTCACGAGGATCTTGCCAGGGCAACCCCCCTCCCACTCAACCAACCTTCCTCCAGTCCCATAACAAACTGCGGGGTCGCAAGCCAACCCCCTCCCCCCCCCAACCTACGTTCTCTGCTGCTATCCGACCACAACGCTTAGCAACCCCATTCCCGAGAAACCCACACTACTCCCTCCCTCCACTTCCCCTACTTTCATCGCACATAATAATGCTCTTCCTTAATGCCCCATTCGTAAGGATTTTTTCCAGGACACTTAGGATTGTGCTGCAGCAATTTGTCCTTGCTTATTTCAAGGTGGAAATTAATTTGCGTTTGTACATTTTCTGATAGGTTCACAAAGCACTCTCGTTTTTCAATGCTCAAAGTTTAAAAAAAAGGAGTTTCAATGACTATCCATACATTTATTAATTTTGGGTTATGATGGTTTATGAATCATATTTTATTTTATTTATTTATTTTTCAGAATGCGGTTTGGATCACTTAACTCCATCCTAAACGCTGTTTATCGAACAACATAATAGTGTTTCGTTTTGTGTTAGTAAAACTCTCCAAGATTTAACCGAGTAAGTTGTAACTACACAAACGGTGCTGACCACTGGGATAAACGAAATTTAAAGCTGCGTTAAAACGCAGAACTGGGAAAGAAATAAAACAGTTCACTTACAGCTAAATACTTACGGAAAATTATTTAGCTCTGAGCTTGCAAATGACAGTAGCTTACCTACCATGTTTAATATTTTGTTTTTTATTTTGCATTTATATATGTATATATATTAACTTGTATGTGTGTAACACATGGTAGTATGCTATTAACGGTAATAATTACTTTTAACTGCATGGTTGTTATTCCTATCGGCCAATTTATATCTTAGAGCCAATTATTACTTAAATCAATGCAGTGTACGCAAAAAAAAATCGTGCGTAGATTCGTCACACAGTACAAATATTTTTGAATGCTTTTCTTTACAAGACTATCTTAAAGTGCATATTTTGTCTTGTACAACCTTATGACTTTCAAGACGTTTCTCATTTTGGAAAATTTTTCCAAGCCTTCAGGAAAAGCTTAAAACAGATTTATTCGGTGTGTTACTTTTTCAGGAATGAACAACAACTGAAGTATGTTTCGAACCCTACAAGAGCGTGAATCTTTATAAATTTTTTCTACCATGTTAATTGTTAATGTTTCATCTTTAAAATATAATAAGGCACTCTAGTACATTCCGGTAGCTTGCACGCAAATGCGATACAGATAAACATTTTTAACTGGCGTCGTGCACTTTGCGTCAAGTGGGAGCAGGGTTATCATGATCTATGAACTATGAGCTGAATGATGTATGAGAGAGACACGAACTATTCAAAGAACAGAGTTTTACCACAGACTAATAAAAAGATGTGCAAGAATTAAGAAACTGATAACTTAAAGCACTGAGCGACGTTCCATTTATTAGTTTATTATATATATGTGTGTGTGTCAATGTTTCTAATGAATTCAACGGTACTAAGGCTATGAGGTTCTACGTAGACTGGATAAAGAAATACATCAATTCATTGCAACTAGTCTAATTGGTCTAATTGTACGACCCAGCCTTAGAAGACATGCGCAGAACTGTGCATTGCGGTGGTAATCAATAATAAAGTACTAATTGTGCCTTCATCGTTCAAATAATAGGTATCATGATCGTAAAAGAATGAGGGCACAAAACTTGGTTGTGTTGTTGGTACTGTTATAACTACGCCCACAACAATATGGACTGTAGAAGGAACAACATGTGCTGTATACTGAACTTGTTATGTTTAAAGATCGAAGTGCTCTGTTGCATAATTGGGAGATGTTGAGAAGAAACGAACCAACCCACACTTCACTGTAATTGATCCATTTAATGTTAAGGTATAACGTGTGTATCTAGACGTTGCAGAATCCGCTTTATTATAGACTATTGCGTTTATTAAAGTGTTTTGGTATATAATTCTTGTACTTTTTTCTATGACATATTTTGGACCATCTTATTATACTAGGTGTGATTAAACGATAGTAAATGATTTTGTAGTTTCGCTCATTTCTGCTTATCTCAATCCGTCTATTTCTGTCCGTATGTTAACAGAACTGTGGATTATAGAACAAAACTCACCTAGATAAATTTTTCAGTGTACAACCACAGTGATTACGGTGGCTACAGTTATGTCAAGGAATTAATTAGCCAGTGAAAGGAAAATTTTTCACGTCATGTCCAAATCTGTTCTCCTAAGGCCACAAGTTGGACAATTGCATTCAGCTCGTAAAAAGCTGGTTTTAAGCAGTGGCACACATTTGTACGAATTTCCCAAAAATAAAAAAGGGCTTGTCATCTAAAGAATTTCTCCTAGTAATTTGAGCAGGTTAATCTTGTTTATATGCACACATAATACATTAAAAGGATGGGAGGTTTACGTTCACGTGATTTTCAAGAATATTAGTTATATGTGGTTCGGGATGAAGTGAAAAATTTTGAAAGCCTACTTATTATTTTCCTTTCATAAAACGTGTATTCTACTGTTACATTTTAATGTAAACATAACAACCTCAGTATCCACCAAAGAGTATACATATATCGTAACGTACTCAAAAGTTAATATACTGTATTACGTCAAAATAAACATCATTTTTAAATAATTACTCTAGAGAAGGTGTTCTTCAAAATTGCTCAGTTTATTACGAATTACATATATCTACAGTGTTTTAAGTATTGATATGAGTTCGTGGTCTTCGCTGCACTGGGATAGAAAAGTTCTGGAAAATTAGAAGGGACACGCGGTAGTATTCTTTTCAAATAATACCTTCATAAAATAAAAATTATAAATACGCCGAACCCTTTTTGAGATATGTATTTGCGCGAAAATTTGGAGCAAAAACGAGAAGTACCTTCTTATCGAACAACAACACTGAGAGAAAGGTATTGTTGTAGGTAACACATATGTGAAAATAGGGACATGTAACAGTTCGGTTGTTGGTACTATCTGTATTGTTCCTATAACAATTTGTTATGTAGATGCAGCAAAGAACATCTTCGTGCTACAGAAAATTTAGTTAATTCTATTGAACAGATTATTCCAGGAACTATCAAGTTAGGCCTAGTACCGGTAACCAAACCCTGTTTTAACATAATTATGTTACCTACAAAATTATTTAATTAACATAACTTATGTTGTTCTTTTTTAATGCTGTTTCGTTGACCTTACGTCTTCAGGTATTTTATAATGAGCAAAGTAAAGCCAATAAGAAAAAAGATTTTAAACATTTCTAAGCAATGGCTTCCCTAACTTACTCAAAATTGCAAATTTCTGTAACTGCATTGAAAGTCAGAAAGTTTAATCCTTCCTGCTGAAGTTATGTCTATGCATGGCTTAGCAGCACTTGTACACGATTAAATATGAAACGTAGTAATTAATTATGAATAGTTCGTGGCAGGCTCACGGTAATGTGAAACTTAGTTCCAAAGTCCGTGGCAGTCGGGGAAATGGGATGAGGGATTATCGTGAGCTCTTGCAGCAAGCTCCTAGCGCTCAGCGCTCGTAGTGAAAATATCTATAAGAAGAAGTCAAAATCTTCAAACTGACGTATTAGTATATGCTGGTATTCGTGCACATGCCCACTTGTGAAACATTACTACGCATACAAAAGTTATATACATAAAATTATGTAAGAATAGCAACATTTCACTTGGTATTGAAGTAACCTAAAAGAAACAAACACAATTCCAATATTACAAGTTTATTTAAAGGAAAATTTAATCACTGGAAATTAAATGCTATAACGTAAACAATATGCCGTAAACAATATTGATTTAGCACATCTTACTACTGCAGATATTTTGTTTAACAGTTACATTTGCATCAAGTCGTAAAATGTAGCTTCCGTTATTTTTGTAATTTAGGGAAGTATTAACTTATATGTAAGATATGTGGCCTAATTTTGAATTCCCTTAGTCAAGAAACACGGAATTTGCGTTCAATAAAAAACATGAACCTATCTAAGCACGTGTGATACAGCAAACCTTAGTTCAGTGCCGAGTTAACCTAGTTAATTATATCGGATATCATTTTTGGTGATTTTTTTTAAAAAAAATGGACGGTTGGAATTAACAGAAAATATAACTTTGCAAATTGTTTGCAGTGTGAACAATATTTGTCCTGTTAATTTGGAAACACAAGTAAATTAGTTTCAATAGACCGGTAACTTAAATAAATTTGTTTTTATAATTAAATACCGTGTTATGAGCAAATGTAAAGACTTCAGCAAAAATAGTGTGAACGAGGATTGCGCCGTAACGACAGTCAATATTTTCTTTATACTTCCAAGTCGCAGAAAAATTTACCTGTGAGTGTCTTTGGAACAGTTATCGAATAATGAATACTATTACATGAGTAGTGAGAGAATTTGGTTAGAGCGTAACATCAAGGTCTTTCGAGCTGGTGATGGGTTACATCAGAAGAGTATGGAGCAGCGCTAAAATGAAAGGGCGGGGGAAACGGGGGATCCCCGATAAAACCCGCCGATCAACGGTATCGTCCGACACAATTCACACATACAAAAATCTGGGGACTGACCCCGCCGGGTATCGAACCCGTATGACTTAAATTATTACATGAAGAACATGTAATTTTCTGAATCGAGAGGGAAACCAAAAACCGAGGGCACTAATACAAAACAGAACCTGAACCATATCCGGAATCCTGCATGCGTAGTTATAATAACAATTGTTAAACTAAAGTATTCTGTTTGATATACGCCAAAACTCCAAAAACTAGCCATTCTTGCTGAGTCGCAGAAATATACACTTACATGTAAGTCCTAAGCATGAGAAAATAAGTTAAAAAAAAAAGATCGAAGTAAAAGTTAGGGAAACTATAAATGGCCGTAATCAACAAACATACAAATAATAATGTAATTGGAATAAAGTGGATGTATAACGGAAACAAAAAAAATGAAAATAAAAATCGACAAGGAACAAACCAGGTGCATGCAGAAAACAACACTACGAATATAACACAAGCTGTAATAGTAAGCTCCCATCGATGGCAAACGATGCAACTTTCGAAAACTGGTATTTGTTGCCGTCGTCAGTCACGCGAACAACCTGAAGCACTCCTTCTGACCAACTCAAATGTAACTGCTGGTTTTCCGTGATTCAGCAACATTTGTAATAAAGGCCGACAAAAAAAAAACACTTATATTTATAATAATTTTTTTTTGTAAATATCATTCCAAGGTCAATACAAATACCAATATTATAATAATAGACCAGAAATGTGTTTAAGCTTAACTATCGGATAGATCCTAAGACGTATAGCAATATCGTTTAGTAAATATAATCTTGTATGTAACCGGTATGAACTATAACTAATCATAGCACTTCATACTGAAAACATAGGTTCCAAGTGATAGTATGTATGTTTTTGCCGTGAAAATACGCCGGCACGAGGAAAGAAAGCTGTTTGTGTAGTAATGACATTGCGGCTGTATCCAGTTTTACGACGGGAAATATAGAGAGAATTTCATGTCCTTAGGGAACGCGACATGTGGCAACTTGTAATAGACAATCGTCTTCTTCCATGTTTACTCGTTCCGTTCCGCATTTTTTGCATTGTTTTTTTTCACCGCTTGAGTTGCCTTTGCACTGCCTGTTGTGCGCTGTTGGCCTCGGGGAACCAGCCCCGGGCTGACTGACACAGTTTTGCAGCTTTTTTTGTAATGTTACGTCTGTCCGCAGGCCCTGGCCGCAGCCATTTTCCGCGTTGATTAACAGTATTTTTTTTCCCCCACACTGCTTCCAGAGAGTAAAAAATGCACACTCCCGCTGTGTGAAGTTAGCTTTGTCGAGTTTGAAGAATGTTTTATACAAACAGAAATTTCAGAACAAGCAACACGAGCTATTCAGTGTGACGTGTTGTTCTAAACATAGCGTGTGCACACTGTCACACATCCTGACATCGGTGTCTGTACTTCATATATTACAACGGTTACAAACAAACTTAATTTTCGATTTTAATACGGTGGTAACAGTAAAAACAGCTCGACTGATGCACACAAAATTTCTCATTCCCCGATAATGTATTTCCGAATCCACTTTCACAGAATTCATACTCTGGTAAACTGACTGAGGAATAATCTGCGAAACATTTGAACATGTTGAAGAACTATGAAGTCCTTATTAAGGAAACTGGTAAGAGAAGGCCAATATGTATTTTTAGAAGGGTATGCAAACAAATCTATATATGATAAAATTAAATAAATATAGCCTATGTTCAATAGTACCAATGATTTTACACTGAATTAATTTCATCAAATTTCTGTATTGGCGTGGTGTAGAAAATTATACACGAATCAGCACACAAAACTCACTAACTGAATAAATAAAATTCACTTTGTACAGACAAATCATGTACTCGGATGTACTAAATATTTTACAAGTTTAAGTACAACTTTATATTGCCTTTTATATACCCTTTCTGAAGTTCAACAAAAGCAGTCCAACAAATAAGTATATTAAGTTATTCTAATAGAATTTAAGCCCACGACCCTTGAACTGTAACACCGATATACTAACGAATGGAGACTGTAAGCATTTAACAAAGAAATCGCAGTTGTATTTTTTATTTATTGCTGCCAATGTATAG
>PNEQ01027193.1:11785-36240 GCA_003012365.1 Medauroidea extradentata
AAAAAAAAAAAAAAAAAACTTAATGTATGATTTTGACATTGTGGTATACCACAATTCGTTGGTTGTTATGTTTAGTAAAGCAGAAAGAGCACCACTAATTGAAAAAAAAAAAGTTTGTTAAAATTTACACTTTCACGTTGTTTTCTCACTTTTTAGTTGCCAAATCTGACCGAACATCACTTTTGCCAGTAAAACCCTGCAACGCATTTGATAATTTGAAATTAAACTGATAAAATTTTTGAGTACAACTTTCTTCCGATAGTTCCCAACGATCTCTAGCCTCCAATTAATTGCCTTTTCAAAAAGTGAGGAACCTAATTTGGAACAGCTTGAATATGACTGCATGTGCCTATTTAATGGCAATGGAGATTTCTAAAATGTTGTAACAATGACACAAGGAAATTTATAAAATCTATCAGACTTGCTTGAATGAACAGAGAAGCTCAGGCCAGTCAAAGTAAAGCCGCGGTGCTTTAATTTGTAGTCACAGATGGACTTTGTTTCATTGCTATTTTCACACTCATAATTTAGGCTGCTTTAAGTTAATGAAATAAAAATACAAGAATAGGACTTCTAGCGAATAATAAATAAGAGGTAATGGCTTGTACTTTGCATAAATAACCAAGCCTAGTCACATCCATTTAGGAGGTAGGATAATGCAGATATTTATTTTTAAAATAAGCTAATAAACAATTTAAACCACCTGGAGTGTATGCAGAACGGCTTAAACCAGCTTACTGGCAAATACAAACTTGGCGAGTGGATTTATTAATGTTCTGCTCTCACACTACGTCCTCTAGAGACCGTGATAGTGTATGGAGGAGACTACCCACTACCACGGCGTTCTTCGTTACGTCCCCGACGAGTTTACGCCAGATTTTTGCATGTAGCAAACTTGGTGAATATTGGTGTACTCATACGGGTTTTCTCCGGACACTCCCTGTTCCTCAACCTAGAAATCGGCCGCAGATCCATGCTAGCGTCACTTCAGCCAATTAAACTTTATCCCAAACTTTTCCACTCATCATGCCACCGAGATTTATCTCAGGTTCAGGTTTCGTATTTACGGAAAATACTGGGTGTAAAACAATTTAGTAACTAAAACAATTTGGGTTGTTCATGCCAAACACCCTTTCACTCGTAGTATAAAAAGCCAGTTTTGTGTGTATGTGTGTACATATATAGAGATATGTATGTATGCATAGGCCGTTCACGATAAAATGAGCACTGCATAAATTTTTCTTTCGGCCGTTTTACAGTTATCTTTAGGCCTACTATTTTTAATATGAAAACTTCCATGTAACTAAAACCAGTGTAAACGTTTCAACACACTCAAAAGTTAACATATATTGGCCCAATAAAATATATTATTAATTACTTACAAGTTCTGCTGAGTATACAGTTTATAGTTAACAGCCTATATGTATGTGTGCATGCATGTATGTGTGTATGCACATACGTATTTATGCATGTATATATGTATGCATGTATGTATGTATGTATGTTTGTATGAGTGTTTTGACGCCTGTCGGTACGTAACGTGTCTTTTCCTGTCTTACTCATTCGATTGTGATAAAATGTTGGTGAGTTGTGAGTACGCCTGCGTAAATGTTTGACAAAAATATCTATATTCCATGGGGCAAAACGAGGCAAGAGTGCAGAACGGATACTCAAAATTTTTAGAGAAACAATTTTTGTTAAATGTTTTCTATAACGGTTACTTATGAACCTTAACAATTTTTTGCACCATTTAGAATTTTCGATAAAATTATCAAAATTATTTTAGCAAATAAAATAAACTACCGTAACTCATACTTTTAATATAATTATTAATAGTAATATTATTAGACTACTCACATGAAGTTTCGAACGCTGATATGTTTTTGTCAAACAGTGCTACTAAACCAGCAGTTTATTTTAATTAAAAAACTGATTTTAAAAGCATATTACAAATAAGAATAGCTTACATTTTCTTACGAATGACTTAAGATAATCTCGAGAACAGTGAACATTTACACGACTCAAAGGGCCAGTGCTTTATAATCGTTAAAAGAAGCATAAGATTAGCTCATTTGATATAACTTTGTTTAAAATGTCGTACTGAATTAAAAACCGCGCGAACAAATTCGTGGTCAACAGCAGAAATACCAGGTTTCCCTTATAATGCTATAAAACTAAAAGTGGTGACCTGCCCCATTCAGTCGATACATGCTCTCGTAATTCCGTTCAACACCCCACCTCCCCCACATACACACAACCCTCTCACAGAGTATTACAGCTCTTATTAGACCCAGGTTAGCCAGAGCAAATTTACATGAACTGCCCAACTCCCGCACGCTAATATGATCAATTGTTTCAGCGTTCGGACTGTTAATTACACTCACAAATCACAAGCTGTGGGTTTTAACCTTGTCTGGCCCTGGCAAAGCTCCCAATTGTCAGTATATGAAACCCATGTCTGTCCGACAGCCATAATGAAGATGTCTACTGCCGTGTGTTTAACATTTTCTACCGCAGCCATCCAGACGCGGTCAGTTCATTAAACAAAACAATAACTATTTTATCAATCACGAAAGCTTAGAACTGGACCTTAGCAATTATTTTTATAATCTCTCTACGTGTATTTTAATTTTAACAATTGAAATATTCTTAACTGCCTAGAAATTATTTGTCTATACTTATTATATTGCTAACGCGACCAAATATTAGAATTTAAGGTAACGTTAAATTAGATAAGTAATTCATAAAACACAAGACATATTAAGTAACTTGGTGGTGCAAAAAATCTGCACACTAAGTATTGAGAATGACTCAGTTTTGTCGAGATTTGATCAACGGACATAAAACCCATTCAGAAACGTCTTCAATTTTTTCTTTTGCAAAAGTTCACAAATGCACATCTTTGCCCCTCAACTATTTTCACGCCATTTAGAAAATATTCGTTGCGAAATTAAAAGAATCACCATTATTGAAACTCCAAAATTATTATAGTACGTTGATGTTGAGGATAATCCAAATATTATAATAAAATATATAAAATGTGATTCATAAACGTTGTTTTGATAAAAAAACTCTAATATTCGTGTGTTGAATCATTATTTAATAATATTTTCTACACTTTTCTAGTTGACATCATCAACAAACAAAAAATCAAATACAGTTGAAGAGATGCGAAATCCGATTTATACTCAAACCGTCTCACTTTGGCACAGATTTTTAATCAATCATTTATTGCTGAAATAGAAGCTACACTAAAGCAGTGTCTTACCAAAAATCACAAAATATATGGTTTAATATATACAAACAGAGACAGTTTGTTAACTACGTTTCATGAACATTTTCTAGTGATAAATTATGTCAGTTCACAGCAGTTTCGCCCGGGTATAATCAATGTACCAATTTCATTTTTCGGTGAATGTGAATAATTAGTGGTATTTTATTAAATTAATTTATTTGTCTGTGTTAGAATTTAGATATTGAAACTCCTTTAAACATCTGGCTATGTATTTTATAAGTGAAGCAATTTTTTTATATAACTCGGTACATTTTCTGGTTAAAGTCAACAACTGGGAATTGAAAAGGTCACTAAATTTAGTAACAGCGAGCCCAATCTTTGTTCATTTATGTACCACCAACACGTACAATGCACACGTTTCTTATTCGGTACGTTTATCATTCACATTCATTAGCCCGTAACGTGTTACTATAAATATCTAAGCTGTATAACACATGTATGTTTTCAACGTGCAATCTCACAAATAAGTCAGAGCCTTCGTTTGTACAGCTGTTAGACGACGGAAAATTATTCTAATGTAGTAATTGAGTTGTAGAAAACGTTTCGTCCTACCTGTAAGTCTATCGACATTTTCAGAATGTGATTCACCGGGTCATTACAAGACCAGAAAGAACGCTATTTTACCAGCGGCTCTATCGACGTGAACTCATTTGTCATCATCATGTAACAATAGGTTATAAGTAGGGCCCGGTATTTTTCGCGAAAAGATTTTTCCCCCCACTTTGTTTTACGTGTAAACCTGCACCTCAATTTCATGATTATTTGCAGAGTGTTTTTGTGCATAGTCATCATTCATTTGACTGTGCCAAACAGTACATGGTTAACTGTGACACATCACGTCTGTGATTTGCGGGTTTAACCTCCAGACGTTGTACGTTAAGGCGCTCAATCACTGACGACGAAGGAGAGCTGCAGGTGAGCACGTAAGGCACTGGAACAAAGTGCTGCAAAATTGTTTTTCGCGAAAACTACCGGTCCCTCCCCAAGTGTGCGAACAAATATATATGAATATTGGCAGTTACAGCAAGCGAAATTTCATGAAGGATGTATTTGAGTAGCCGCAAACGTATTATCTTACTAACTGCGACGGTATCAATGCTTGCGGAACAGTGACAACCAGTTCACTGTGGATTCAATACATATTCGTGACCATAATAAGGGTTAACATGCCTGCAGTTGTGGTAAACAAAATTCCCTAAGGCACCGTTTGAGCGGTAGCAGCTTCTTCATCTCGTGCGTGACGTTAGAGAAGTTCCCAGCGCCACTTTGCGGGCATATCCTGCTGTGAATCTCGGGAGACCAGGATCACCAGCTCGACCGCTTCTAAGAAGACGCCACGCGACCTCGGAACGACTGGGGCCATGCAGTATTCATGAGCGAACACTGGCTGCCGATGCGCTTCTGTCTCACGAGGACTGTTTCTCTTTATCTCCTTGGAGAAGTCGAGGAACTCCCTAGTGCTCATATCTCTCGTTTCCTGCTCGGCGAGTGAACTGTATGAGTTTGGCACACTATGAAACGCTACTTGGCATCTGTCCATTCAAAAAGAAACTGCAATGTCCAGTTTGATATATTTCACTTAAAGAACTGAAATAAAAAAAGGTTGTTACATGTGGAAAATCACTATTTGTGATCGAGGTCATTCTATGCACAGCTGTCCTAATAAACAATTGATCTAATTCACGCAAACTGACAGAACTATGTCACACAGGATAGAACAATACCAGGATAAAAACAGACATCCTACAAGTGTAAAGTTTCAAAACTCATCACAACAAAACGGCAAAAAAAAATCTAGTTCTACGTGGTTCACCGGACAGGTAATTACAAGGTTACAGGTATTGTTTAGCCTCAAATTCACTTCAGCATAACGCCAGATAAAATTAACCTATGGTTTATATTAAGTGGCTCTAATATTAAGTAAGTTTATTAGGATGTAAATGGATACGTTCAAAGACCTAACATTAGATACTTGAAAAAGGTTATGATCTAAAAATTTTAGGTGGACCAACCATCAATCTTTATTCAGAACTCAAGGACAATATTATTATTCTTAAGTAGTTTCCGTTAAACGTAACACATTCGAAAATTGTTAGAATTTCTTTATAAGTTCATGAATAATTTTCACGATACGGATAAATTTTGATGACTGAACTGTTGTATCCACCAAGTATCAGCTAATTCCATACTACAAAATAATACATTTCATTTCATTTCACTGATTTGGTTTACGGCAACAGATTGTTAGGAATAAAAGGTTGGTACTATCTACTATACATATGTTTATATTCTGCCAAACTAGACTGTAATAGTTGAGTGAACCATCTATTTGGTTGCTTGGCAGGTTAAGAGCGCGTAGTAGATAAATAAACGCTGAAAACAAAAATTAATTTTTTTTCGAAGTCAATATGGATAAAATACTCAATGGCAATCATGGATAATGGCATTTGCCAACTTTAGGAGCACATATTTACCAAAAATTACTAATTCGTTACGCGTGATCTCTTGCGCCGCAGTTAAATGCGCGAGGTTCCGGCGTCAGAGATTGTGCCTCAGAAGTTTATAACACTGGAAACAATTTTGTTTAAAACGTTGGCTAAAACTATTGTCTAGGACTGCTATTGTTTAACTTTTGCAAATTGGCTTCAAGAAACCTACAGTTATAGATTAATGGTTTTAGCGTTGAATTATGTACCACGCCCGGTTAAGTTCTCTCAACATTTAGGAATTCCATTTAAATTAACATTTTGTTAGAACAAAAAGTCACTGTTTGACTCGTATCAAATTTGTCTCAATTAACCGAAAAACTATTGACTCTAATGCGTATTTTGTTTCATTATATACACATGCATATATGGTTGACTGCATCTTTCATTATTCTCTGTGCTGCCTCGCTAAAGGTTAAAAAAATGTCACCAGTTTTTCCGAGTGTCTATGTTTTATTGACAGCCTCTGAAACACGACAAGAGACTGAACCAGTAACTTTAAGCGTCAGGAGTTAGAGGTGAATCGCTATGGCCCGTGTCAATACACTATCTCAGTCTGAAATTGAAGCGACTCTGAAATCAGAATGGTTGGACAAATAATCGACTAATATATTTCCAAATGCTGTTCCAAAGTAGTTACCAGCGGTCTGAAAAATATCTTAAATAGGCCGTTGAAATGCTGTAGCAATCTATATTTTTATACTGGACGTGCTCAACTGAAAAAACAGATAATAAAAAAATAAAAATTCAAAACTTAAATATCAATCTGAGTTATATACATTCAAATAATGCGAGCATCACTTTGCAACAATATATAAAACAAAATAAATATCACAAATAAATTTACTGAAATGACATATGAATTTATTGACCGATAGTTTGGTTCAATGGTCAGAGTTCCTGGTCCTGGTCCGGATTCGATTCCTGGCCAGGGAGATGCAAATTTAATGTTACCTCAACGAGTTCACAGGACCGCGGTGGGCGAATAGTCAGACCATTCGCCTCACACCAAGGCGATCCAGGTTCGATTCCCGGCCGGGTCGGTACCTGGATTTTTGCATGTGGGAATCGAGCTGGACGATGCCGCTGGTCGCGGGTTTTCTCGGGGATTTCCCGTTTAACCCGTCCTTTCATTCCAGCGCCGTTCCACACTCACCTCATATCACCCCTCACCAGCGCTAAAGACCTCGATGTTGAGCGCTGACCCAAATATCTCACTCACTCACTCACTCACTCAACTGGTTCAGGACGGGGAGTTGTTTTTCTTCCTTCACCCTCATGCTTGTGAAAGACAATGACAAACCACCGCAGGCTAACAGGCTTGCGCAAGGCAGGTGCCACAGGTGCATCGGCACAACCGTTTAAAATTGTATTTTTTTTTTTACCAGTAAAAACAAATTACTTGTATGCTCAATTTCATATAAGTTAGAATAAATTTGACAGCAACTTATGGGTAATAATATGTAAAATTTTGTTATTTGTGGCATTACACGAGTCCAACTATGCAGTACAAATGCAGAAATGGACATCTCAGGTTCAGTTTAGAGCTAAAAATGTCTTGAATTGTGCAACGAATCAAAAAATATTAAAAATTGTTGGCCATAAGTTATAGAGAATCTACCCAAGGCTTTTAAAATTTTAATTATAGGAGTATAAACTTGTTTTCAAGTGAGTATTTAAATAATACAGCATATATGTAATACATTTCCTAAAACCTAAAAAGTATTTCTTTCTGTTAAACAAGCTAGTAATTTAGGCTTTGTTGGATGATTTGTATCCAGATGAAACATTTTTATTATTACTATAGCTACGTTACCAGTGATATATTTTCTCTTTTAGCCATGTATTTTTTACATAGGGTCTTAGGGGTGTTTTATAATCGGGCTCATCATCCCAATTCAAGTTCTGCGCACGCTATGCTCACCCTCTAGCCCAATAACCTTAGGCCACCAACGTCCAGAATCCAAAATGTAAATGACGTAAAAAATATTTATTCCCAGCTTGGGTATTGAAATCCACGGTTACATTAAATAACTGCATGTATCGCACGTTGATGCGATCTCGCCAGTGTGGGGAGGTAAATACAGCGAGGAATGTGACTTCCATCCACTTTTTGAACACAGCGACGGGAGTCTTCAGGGAAATTCTGTTCATAGACATCGACCGTACGGCTTCACACTTGACCGTGTGCTGTCGGAAGCAGATCACTCTCACCACCTGGGGCCGGGAGGCACCCGGACAGAGAGTTATTGACTGCCTCGACCCGCCACGGGCTGACACGTATCTAGACGCAGTCTCTCCACCAGAGACCAGGTGCAATTACACATTGCCACAGAATGCAACGAACAGACCTCCTTTGACGTAACTGCAGTCCGCGTTATGCAATCGCCACGATATTTTGTACAGATGATTTTGTTGTTTTATTAAGGCCACTCTCTTTAGTTTAGCAATGGTTTCAAAAATATTTTTAGTGCAAATCAATACATATAACAAAAATTTATTCTGGCAGTTTTAACACTTATATATATCATCGTTTGTACATGAATTTTTCTGTTGCAATACAACAAACTGATTTTTAGATTTTAGCCCCTGAAATAGCACATATTTTATTGTCAAAATAAGCCAAAGTGAAGCAAAATAATTTTTTGCTAGCAAACGGTACATTATTTAAAAAAAAAAAAAAAAATTCTGGCCAAATTGTGTATCGTATGACTAAACACAGTCTCAAATTTTTCAATGCGTTCGGTTAAAAAATATTTTAGTTATTTGCAATTGTTTGAAATAAATGTAAGACCATGGCCTTAAGTAGGTTGTATACAGGATATAAGGATGCAGTGGGTTAGTTTTGTGGGCTAATACATACAGTAGACTCCCGAATATCCGTGTGCGGAACATCCGCGCAAAATATTTCACTTTAAATAGTTTAAGAAAATTAAAAATAATTTTTTGAAAATAATTTTTTTGGATATTCATTAATACACGCTGTGTTTACTCGCGTGTCGCTCGTGAATGGATAAACGAGATATTTAACTTTGCTAAATAAATTATCCGTGAATTTTTAAAATTTATTATTATATTTACTAGCGCATGCGACCTAATGAATACCGTGATTATTGAGAGTATATTATATTAAACTGCTACATTTTGTTGCAGGAATGAATGTGACCTTTTGAGACCTCAGAAAGGGTAAATGTGGATTATCCGCGATTTTGGATTATCCTAGGCATCGGCTCTCTACATAAGTGTGGATAGTTGGGAGTTGACTGTTTTTTCAATATAATTACAGGCCGTTCTAGATAAAGTGAGCACTAACAATTTTACCTTTGAAACTCTCACTAGTCGTTACTGCATATAACTCAACATTAGTTGCCATACTACTTGTAGGCATATGGTATTGGCAGCAAAATTACGCGATATAGTTCGAGTGTTTCTCAGTAAAATACAACAATACACAAACAAAATCAACATAAATATGCATAATTGTATTTTTTTATAATAAAAAAAGAGTTTTTGACTAAACTGTATCGATTCCTACTGACTGCACAATATCTTACATGCGCAAACATCAAGTGACGTGTCCAGAGAGGATAGACATGTCCAATCGTTAGCCGTTACGCGCGGAAAGATACGAATTGGCTGAAAATAGCAGGGCTTTTTAGAGTGCTCACTTTATCCCGAACCATTTATTTATTTGGCAGATGAAGACCTCAGGAGGGGGACACCTGGGGCTATTGGACGAGGGTGAGTCTGAGGTGGTTCGACATTGTCTTTGCAGAGATAAGGGTGAAGGAACAAACACGTATCCCAGTCCTGTACTCGTGGAGATAACACAATAAGGAAGCGTTAGGCAATATTATTATATCTTCAGTTTTTGAGCCATTACATTTATTCAAATTGTATTATGAAAATTTTCTCTTCGATAAATTATAGGATATATTCGTAGCAAACTGCTTGACATGGATAATACTGGAATATTTCATTCATTTGTGTTGCAAGATCGTTGAAATGGAATTATAGGTTAACTTTCAAGAGTACACTCGCAATGATACTGCATGGCAAATTAATGGAATATTCCATTATTATTTATTTCGAGCAGTTAACCAAGAATATATCTTACGCTTTGTCAACGAGAAAAGTTTTATAATACGATTTAAATAAATATTGTGCCTAAAAAAACTGAAAAAGCAATATAATTGTCTAACTCTCTCGTTTCTCCCTGGCCGGAATTTGAATCCGAAACCCTTTATCCACCGACCAGGAGCTCTGACAACTGAGCCAAGCGGCCAGACATATATATGGTCTAAACAGTGGCGATTCAATTACATTATTAAAATATTCCGTTTAAGTTTGTGAAATATTAATTAATAGTACGATTCAGAGTTTCGTTACCTAAATTGATCAATCTGATATTAATTTCTTAGTTTTGAATGTTCATCATCAAAGTAAAAATCTCAGTAAGTTATCTTTCATAAGGTTCACCATGCTTAATGTAGGAAATAATTAGTTGATAATGTTTACATTACACGCAAAGACAATATTAAACAGATTGTCGCCGAATATGGCAGTAAAATATTTTGCGTTAAGCTACGTTACCAAAAAAACTTCAACATCTAAAACACATGTACCCAAAATGACAATCACATGACAATTTTGAGCAAATGTGTAATATTTACCATTATGTTAAACAATTTTAAAAATATAGGCAACCATGAAGTAATAATCATACGCGTTAAACACAATAACATTCAGTCCCTTTTAAAGACGCCTCTCCTCACACAATTGTATAATGTCTACGAATGTATGTTTTAAAGACTATTATAATTTTGATTCTGAGAGGCTTAGATACTATATTTCATAGTCCTTACTGCATAGAAATTGTGTATGAAACAAATATACCCACAAATCAATAAAAACTATTTAAATGAAATTTGATAGAAAAATAGTCTAGTATGTATATAAAAGTATTTTCATGTATATGAATCAAAGTTTCATTACTGTAATAAAATTTTTGATGTAAATATTGTCTTTTAAAAATAGTATCGTAAATTCCGCACCAGTACATATTTGAAATGCATGCAAAGTTATGAAATTAATGGTAATAATTCTTTAGTTTAAATGACTAACATTTTTTTTCTCGAAATGTTATATATATATATATATATATATATATATATATATATATATATATATATATATATATATATATTTTTTTTTGACATAATCCCACAGTTAGAAAATTCGACAAATTTAAGTATTAATATGAAAAATTTTCAAATTACATATACTAACTACATTACAGCGTGGTACCATTAATATTTGTAAATTAGTCATACTTGATTGTGGGAAACCAAATTGTTAGACATTAATTTTAAAGTGTTTTGTTAACGAATTTAGTTTAATTTTATAATATTGATTTGTCACCACGAAGAACAATGTGCTTTACTTTACTGAATATTTATGTGTGAAACTTTTCCACGAATACGTAGTAAAATAATATGAAACATGTTGCATGTTTTTATAAGGAAACACTATTGTTTCTTTATTATAAAGGATGGTGGGTGGCACCATTATTTTCCTACAACAAAATTTTTCTATCTTTCTAGTTCAAAAGTTTTTCACGTAGATTTATAGCTTGTTATCATTACGTTTTTACGATACATTGTCTCTTTCTAAAGGCACTTTGCACTTTCTGTTTTCTTCTAGGTAAAAAAACTTTGATATATGTTCTTCATAAACTTGCTGAAAGATAACAACTTTTCAAACATACAAGGTTATGGAGCAACAATTGGAAAACTCGGCAACCTAGTCCGAAGAGAGTGTAGGCCTGGTAAAATTTTCTTCCAGCCCGTTCAAAACAGGTGAGTTATGTGTTTCTCTATACGTATATAGGCCAACACGTAGTCTTAATATTACTAGTGAGTGTAATATGACATGCAATTAAGTGAAAACAATTCGAGTTGATACAATTTTCAAGCCGAGAAAGTGCATCACAAGTAGTCTTAACATGTACGAAACAAAAAGGATAAAAATTATTCTCTTCATAATTTTATGTATTACATATTTTAGGAACAAGCCCTGTTAATATCCCAGTGAATTCTTAAAATCTATTAAATGAAATGAAAAGCAGTTCTTATGTTTTACAGCAACATACTTACAGTTTTGTGTTCAGAATATATAAAAAGAAATGTTACACGTATACAATATTTCAATAAGCAACATTGGGTTACTTCTAATTTCATCAGTTTAAAATCACACTTTTTTTTCAAACATAAAATATTTGCGTAAGTTAACTTTAAGTATTGAAATATAAAGGATTAAAAATGTATTCACGTTTACCTTTTTTGGTTAAAATAAATTTCAGGGTTTTACTTCCCACTGTCAGTATTAAAACCAATAGAATTGGTTAAATTTTTCGTATGGTCGAACTATTCTGTAGTTTTAAGTAGAATTATTTATATTTTAATAAAATGTATCTTTAAAATTTATCAATTGATGACTGCAAACTCAGTAGGAAGAGTCTTTAATCACAATACGCAAATTTATGAATAACGTCCAGAATATTGCTAGGCTATGCATGAGTTGAAAACAAATTTTGTTTATACTAAGCGAATATTTTTTACTTTTAAATTAATCATATTTGTGCCGGAACAGTTTTACGGTAAACAATTTCCAAACGTTTCTTACTACGAAGACTCTGAACAAATTAATGATTCTTCGTTTCTGTGCTCCAGTCTCATCAGAGCTGTTATTTACTTTAGTTAAGTCACTATTTGAATCGAAAGAACAAGCGTGCGATGAGGGAACTGTTAAGAGTCGCTCACAGAAGAAAGTAATATAATTGTTGTTATTTTGATTTATCTGAAGTAATTTTTTAAAGTAATGAAAGTATTACAAAAGATTGGCTGCAACACGTTTGTTGCTTGCACTCCTGTCACTCAAGTTTGTCTAATCAAATAAGTTACGAGTTAAAACGTAACAAAGAAGCACTAACGAGTTTGAATAGTTTGAAGAATTCCTGGATCGGTGAACGGTTCCAAGTTCCGGATGAATTCTTTCAACGAAGTTGGTGATGTATGGTTTTACAAGGGAAGTAGAAATGACTTTGGCTCCTGCCTGCAAAAGGAAAAGCTTGTGTGAGGAAGAGACATATATGCGCTGTGGTTTGGTTGTTAGTCTATGCAAAGCTGGAGGGCTGGAGGGGAAGGGGATCCCAGAGCAGCAGAGATGTAAAAAGCTGCTTCCAACCGAGTTCTCTCACACATCATGATTCAGAGGAAAGTTTCTCTCGTCGTCAGATTCCTGGCACCGGCATGGACATAACTCTACCACCCGGGCGGATGGGATTTTGTGTCCGTAATGCGATCATTTACACTTGGCAACACGTGAGAACGTGGCTGATAAATCCAGCACTTGGGTGAGACCTGAATTATGTGCTCACCATCCCGCTCTAACACGCAAGATGAGCGAGCATGTATTAAAAAGTCAACTTTGCTGTAGGAGAGAAACGTAATAGGAAATACGTGAAAAGAATAACTAAAATCTCACTTCACTTACACACTGGTAACCTGTTTCAACTTCAATTCGCACAAGCGGCTATTAAGGTTCTGATACGAACTCCAAATAATTGGATACAAATGGAACATTGAAACATTAAATATTACATTTAATATTATCATTTATAATGTGATATCCTGCACTCACTATATATACTTTCTTTATTCTCATTTGTTTGTACTGATTCTATCAACACACTTTCAGAGACCCAGTTTTACAATTTATTTTTTAGTACAGTAAATTAGGACCCCTAGTGTAAAAACGTTTGGGTAAGTAACAGCTGTTAATAATGAAGCGTAAATTAGTTTACTGTGAGTAAACTTAATGCAAACAGCAAATTTTGTTCCTTGCACTGACTCTCATTAAATTATAACTCTATACTTGGAAATGAAATGTTATGACAAATCTTACATTACATTTTCTTTGTTCTTTTTATGTTGTAAAGTTTATACGGTACAACTTGTAATTTTCATGTGAATGTACAACATTAAAGGTTTTTGTGTTGCTAAAGGAAGTAAATAAATGAATTAAAATGAAATTTATTTTCGAACGAATTCTTATGCAACTAGGCATGAAATATTTTTGTTACTAAACGTATATTAATGTTGTTTGTTTGGTTTACGTAATCGTATTTGATAAGTAATATTTACGTTCTTTCAGTTATCTAAAACCAAATTACAGACGTGAACATACACGAAGGATGATTAAAGTATATGTTTATTATAATGCGTGTTAAAGTCACATACGTATGAATAACACACACAAATATAATACACCGTATCTAGTAGAAGTGTGTACGATTGGTGTGCATTTAAGTTGTGAGTGTCTTTTCTCTATAAAATGTTACATATTTTTAAATAAAATAATTCTAAAATTATTGTTTTCGACCCTTCCTGAAATTCTAATGTTAAGGATTTGTATAGTATTATAGTTTGCTGGAATAAAATAAAATTTATTTAGGTTAGAGGTTTACATACCCTTCTCCGGAAAAAGGTAGGTTCGGTAGATTTTTAAGTGAGGCTTGCGAATAAAGTCAAAGTCAGATATATATGAGGTTCTTAAATCCACAGTGGTGTAAATCACAATTAGTAGTGTCGTTGTTATTCATAATATACACGTTTTTCAACGAATTTCCGGTACGTGATATTTCACTTAATTTGTAAACATAGTTTAAGTATTGCAAAAACGTCCAGCAATTTGCAGGTGATTACATAGAATTATTTATGAGTAAGATATTTTAACTGACTTACACCACTACCTTCATGCATAATTTATTTTGATTTGTGCTTTTCGTACGCTATTTGTTTTTTATTCAGAAATCATATCATTTATTTACAGATTGAGGTTGTTAATGGTCGATTCTGCAGCAAGTGTGGCTCGATAGTTCAATAGTAACATTGGTTTCAAAAGGTTAATACGTATTTTTGTTCATTGTTCGACACGTTCATTGCTGAACATTATCCTAGAGAATCACGATATAGGTTGTTCGCGATAAAGTGAGAACTTTTGGAAACATCTTGTCTAGAATAATACTTTAAAATTTTGTTTATTTTGATCTCAGCCGTTAAACGAAACAATCAATGCCGTTTGATTGTCACTTGTTTTGATTTGTTTGAATAAAAATTGCCGGAAACTAAAAATTATTTGAAATAACGAAGTAACTAAGGTTTGAAAATTTCTCTCGTTATCCCGAATCACATATAGTTCGACTGGCCCTACGATGGTTGTGTGATGAAATACAACAAGTCGCGGACAGTTTGCGTATTACAAGCCCCGGGTCCACCAACTGACTCAGCCCTAAGTCGATGAAGATGTTACGCTTCCCGGATGCCATGTCTGGTTAACACAGCGTTCATTGTCTCTAATTTTTCTGTCGGTGGTGAGAGCATATCATGCTAGACGGCCGTATGATAAAAATTCGTATAAAATACTCTTGTTGGCTGTCGTAAAAATAACTCATTCCAGACTTCCACCATTTCCAAACGCTTATTTCGTTAATAATTTTTTTATATTTTCGTAGCGATTCATGAACATGTATTACACCATCAAGAATTTACTTTGATATCAGCTTGATTTTGTTCAAACCACAAACAGTTCTACCTAACGTTTACGTAGGATTGGTTCGTTAAATCAAGGGCGCAACGAAGGTAGGGGGGGAGGGGGAGGGCACTGGGTCCAACCCCCTTCACCTTAGATATATAAAGTCAATTACCAAATGTATTTGATAATTTTGATGTTTATACCTACTCGTTAATGCGCAACGTACAGCGTAATAACGCTATGTGTTCTACAAACCAATGTCAGTTACTTAATTTTTTATTGCGTATGTCAAAGTAGAAAAAATAATAATACTGTCAACGTCCAAAGACCTACTGGCAAAGTGTGAGTGGGACGACAAGAGATGCCTTAATTTTACTTTTTTTGTAAATAATATCTGCTTATATCTCTACACTCTGTCAACTGCGAAAAAAAAAATACAAGCCTACCAACGAGCATAAATAGTGACCACCACAGTATTACACACATAATTTTATAAACATAATGTTCAAATGTAAAATTGATGCATTTATTTGGAAATGAGGGAAAATTCGTAATAGAGAATAACATACATTCATTACAATTTTGACCTAATACACCTAGTTAAAATACAACTTATGCGTGCATTTGTAATTTGAACACTACGCGTGACGTACACTTATAACAGTAGGTTTGTTCAGTCACGTGACCAAACTTGTCCATCGTCACTTATGTTTAAACGGCTGAAAGCAATTAAGGGGCTTTAAAAAATGGCGGGAGTTCAAAATAAGTCTTCAAATGTTATATATTAGCTAAATATTAGCTAAACCAATTACTCAATGCAAAGACAACTATACGTTATTTTATTTACATTTATCGTATACTTTCGTGCTTTTTTTCTACTCTAATTTGAACACCGTGCTTTAGTTGTGGCTTTGGTTACGTTAACTGCTTATTATTTTTTTTTCGCACTAGTTAGCGTGTTTAATCTATGAATAGTGTCTTACCATACTCTCAAGCAGGGTCGACTGATTTGTTTGAGAAGCCGCTCCAGTAAGTTATTATATGCATGAAAACTTTACTCGTATAACTCTTTTAACGCCTCAAGCGGAAATTTAACATTACCTAAACCAACCTCGTGACTTATTTTAACCATAAAAAACAAGAAATGTGTAAATCGCATAAATTTTTCATACATAAGTCTTGTATGATAATTTATACAAAAGAAGCTAAACATTTCACAATTCTAAAGAAAAACGTTTGTTTACTGGAGTGTTAGCCAACTAGTAGTACAGTGATTTTTGGCAAAAAAAAAAATAACACTGCGAACTTTTATGGAAAGTGAGTGACATTTTTATGCAAATTTCTACCTTACGTACCATGCAAACGTAGTTCTAGCAGTATCTTAAAGCAACTTATTAATTCAATTAACATATTTAACCAGGAATAACAGAGAGAATAATATTGTTTTCTTTGAATGTGACTTCCAGTATACTGTAAGTGTAGTGTAAAATCAGAGCCTCAGTTAATCGCAGGCTATCTAGGCTGGAGCCTAGGGACCCACACCACAAACCCGCGCCACAAAAAATTAATAATAAAATAATAAATATTTAAAGATTTACCGTTAATAGTACTAAAGACGAAATGTTTTTATTTAAATATTGTGATGCAAGTACTATTTCTTATATTAGTTTAAAGTTGTATTTTATGTAAGTAATATCATATTTTATTCAGCTAATTTTTTTATTTGAAAAATAAATTATTCTACGTTAGTTTGCCAGTTAATTTAAGAAATGTATCCATGGGAATGCTTACGAAGGGTGGGTGGTTTTCCACTTAGGGACCTACAAATAATAATACATATCTATGTACAATATAATGCCATGGAAGTTATTTTTAATATTGTAGCAGTAGTCCTGAACTATATATTAAAAATTAAGTGTGTTTTAAATGATAACTCACTTCACCGTGCTTGTTATAAACATGACGCCATTTTTTCGCTGACAAAAAAAAAATGGTTCAAAAACTGCAGTTTTGCATCGTGGTGTAAATTCTTCACTCTGATATTGGTTTAAACAGTGGGGTTTTCAAAACTAAACTTATAGGTGACGGCGTAAACGTACTAAAATTATTTAACATAAAAATGGTGTAGAATGTATAAACAACGCAGGACTATTATTTCCACATTCATTAAAGAAATATTAATTGGTAACCCCCTCCCCCCAAAAAAAAGAAAGATCGCAAATCCTGTGTGCGCCACTGCGTTAACTATGGGGATATTTCCTCTAGTGTTTGCATAAATATCTTATATTTTGTTATTTACGTTACATTTTAGGGTAAACCGACAATTTACCGTGATGTACCTTAATACGCGGGCATCACAAAATTGGGAACTATCTGTACACCAAGTTCACTAAGATACCAACAGAGAGCAGACATTAGTATACCCGCCGTACGGTAACATGATACTTTCTGGAAGCTCTGCTTCTAGCTTAGATCTATTTTCAAACCAATCGTGTATCCTTCCGCCAAACGTCAACAGTAACATTGCAACGTGGTAAATACCATGCGACTACAACTCATTAATATTACTGTAGAGAATCTGTCGAATAGGCTTGTCACTAATGGAAAGCACATTATATAATATTGTAATTTCAATCAGTGACTCAGTATTTGAGAATTAAAGAACAGAAGAATTATTTTAATATGACATTAAACAATTCTAAAAATTAAAATATTTAATCATAAAAATAATGGAACATTTTGAAAAAGAAGTAATTTAACAATAAAGACTGACTTTAACGTATCAACGCACAGTATCTACAAAAGTTGAAGATATATGTATAACAAATTTTACTACCCGGCCCGGACACTATACTCCACCCCACAAAAAATAATGTACCGTAAGTTGGGGTGAATTTGGTCACGAGGGGGTGACATTAGAACAATTTTGTATTATTTTTATTTTCCATAATTGCAAACTGTGAGTACACATAAATTAAATGTCTAGTGGCTATTATTTATTCGGATTTTATTGCACGTAAATTTCCTTATTCAGGGCCACCAAAGGCTACCAAAGGTTACCAAATATGCGAATAATAATTTTTTGTAATGTCTAGAAGTCACCCCACGTGTTCAAGGTCACCCCCTCTAAAGGCATTATTAAAGGTTTCTAAAGTATTATGTCTGTAATTTTTTTTAATTTGTCCATCATTAAAAGTAATAAATAAGACAGTATTGCAACAAGAATACACGTCTATATGATGTAATAGAAAAAGTTATTTTCTATCCATTTATTCCACATATAGGTCTACTACAAGGAACGAAAATTATAAATGTGTACCACAAATAATTGAAGTTTAGAATATAATAGAGCAAAGAATGTGCTGGAAATGTAAACAACTTGGGTATACGACACTTACACATGCAATATATCAGGTAATGCAATGTGAAGACAAAAGACTAATGCCGCTCACACTTTACTCGTACTCTTGAAGCAAACCTTACAAAAAAATCAGTTATACATACCTTTGTGTAACGTGGTCTGATAACACACATGTAGAAGGATGGATCATAAAAGTAAGTTTTTTCAAGCGTTAAATTTTAAAATGACTTAAAATTTGACTACAGTACTCACATGTTAGTTAACAGAAAAGACACATAGAATAATTTACTATTCAAATAGTAAGAGGTTCTGTTTTTTAAATAACAAAATCCACCAAATTTACTTTCATTTTAAATATGTACAGGTAAATTTTTTTGCACGTTCCATATCTCTGTCGCCTGATGTAGAAAAAATTAGATGTATGACGAACAACCAGTAGCGTGCACAATAAATTTACCACAACTTTGAAGTCCACATTGTTTGGATGTAATAATATTAGTTACCACCAATCAAATGTGTTTAGGGTATCATTTAAAATCTGTGTTCATACGTAATAATAATTACAGCTTATATTTTGGCACTTACAACTTCTAAACAATGTAGCCCTGTAAACAACATTTTTTAAAAAAATATATGGGCTCATTGGCCTTTATTGAAATAGCATTACTTAAATTTGGGGAAGCCCATAATGCCTTGGGTACCTTGGGGCTTGGACAGATGTGTGGATGAGGACGGGATCGGCTGCTGAGCGTGGGATATGCCTGGATCGGCCCTCTTCTTCTCTGACTGGAACATCTTCGGTCTTGAGGTGTTGAGTGTTTGAAGTGGTCGTCTTGGGTGAGTCGAGGCTGGTTGTAGGTAGGTGAGTTGGTGAATGAGTGGGTTTATATGTCTGCTGCAGTGATGAATGAACCTATCGGTGATGTGAGCGATAGTGTAGTGAATATGAGGAAGATATGTGTGTTCCAGTAGAGTGTTGCATGGCGTCAGCAAGTACAGGCCTGTATACATTTGGATGCCGTGAAAGTATGAATGTGTGATTGGTCGCAAGTTGTGAGTTGTGAGGTGAGACCATGTTGCGCATTCGTAGATGAGTAGTGGGAAACAGAAAACAGCAGCAAATCTCTTATAGGCCTTACGTACAAATATGAATAGTGTAGCATAAAGACATATTTGAGAAATATCTTTACAATATTGGGCTTGTATAATATATACCCAAACGAAGTACTTAACTTTTTGATTAATGGATATTTATAAAGTAATTTAAGAAAATAGTAAACAATTCTTGTCAGATACAGTTTCTATAACATACAAGGAAGAGAAGTATACATCACAACCTGGAAGTTAGTTGTATTAAGCATAAACCAATACATAATATTCATGTATCCTCTTAAACTGCAACAAGTTTGTAATACTGTAATTTTATTTAAGGAGTTAATGTATTGCTGTATTGTACTTTAATATTTTAGTTGGTTTTCTTTAATGTGAAGGACAAAGGTAAATATTTATTTATAATACAATGCTGTATAAAATTGATTTGTTAACCTTTATTCATGATAACATACTGATGGTGACTAATGAACAAACAAATAAGTAAAACTAAGTAGGCCTTAATACATAATCGCAAATATAAACATTTGAGATTTAATATAAGGGTTTGAAATTTATCTATTCCTATTTTAATGCTACTCGATACCCAGAATCATTTAGACGAAGCACATAAAAGTAAACAAAGCAACGTAATTTGATTAATTGATTTATATAATCACTTACATTGCTAGAGATACTGTAATATATTCATTTACTGTTTAGAAATGGCAAATTTACTGTTACTTACGTGTCAATATGCTCACTAAACATCAGTATAACCGAACAGCCACGTGAAGTAAATAGCTCCGAAAACCTGATAACCCGAAGATAAAACCAGTTCACTAAAATCTACGCTGTATCGCCTCTGTTATACTGATTTATTCTGTGGTGTATTGTGCTACCACAAATTCTAGGAACAACTGCATAGTTAAAATATTATTGTTCACGATACCACACTTGAGTATATTTATGTCGCGTTCAGAAAAACGAACGAAAACACAACACCACGCAGTGTACGACACGATGGCCGAGTCAGCCTTAAAAACTTCTTGACCAGGCCGACGGTTGTACTGCAAACCAACGTGCACTGTTAATTCGCCGCCATCAACTACGGAACCTCTAAAATATTGTAGTTAACGTTAAATGGAAATATAATCTTTATTTCATTTCCTGAAAATGGAATACATTATGTACATATTCCATTAAACGATTTTCAATTTTAGCCGTTGTTTAGAGGAACTGTTTCTACGACATCAGTACCAACCCAGCCTTCCTTCAGCTACCGTAACATAGACGCGTTTAACACACTTTTAAAATAAATTCTACGCGGGCACGTAGGTATAATAAATATGTTTATTTATTTGTCCCAAAATATTGCCTTTTTATTTCTTATTTGCTTACATAGTTGAATGGTAATAACGAAAATATTCCTAGCGATTTTTTTGTCAGCTGTTCGTTTCTAAAAGTACGTACTTACCGTGCGGTGCTACAGTTTCGGTAATACGTGACTAATATGTCTACTCTAAATCACAGTTAAAATGTTTTAACATATTTCTTATACCAAAGTACGAAGTCTTAGTATCACGAAGTAGGGTAGGTTTTCTTCATTACAGTTATGTTAAAGGGAATTTTACACATATATGTATTAGACATCGGCAACTATTATTGTTTTAGTATTTTACAAAATCATAATACAGTATACCTTATTTGGTGATACACAACTTAATAACTTAACCGTTTAATAAATGAAACAGCTACGGTTGTGCATAGAATGTGTAACGTGACTTAAATAATACCAGGTTTATAATATAATTAGTGATGTTGTTTCTTAAACAGTTGTAATTATTATATTTAATTTATATGATATTTTAGGGAAATTGAGGGATAAGTGCAAAAATTGAAATATGTGGTGTTATATATCGTCGTAGGAGTAATTGCGAAAGTGAGGTACGAAAGTATTGCAAATATACTCCATTCAGTAACCTAGAAATCAAAAAGTCCATAAATTCCTGTAGTATCACTACAATTGAGTTTTTTACTACGATACAACAAAGTTATTTAGATAAACCTCGTTAAAAACGTGGCAATTACCTACTTAAAACACCGTACAATG
Organism: Medauroidea extradentata; assembly: GCA_003012365.1. NCBI lineage: Eukaryota > Metazoa > Arthropoda > Insecta > Phasmatodea > Phasmatidae > Medauroidea > Medauroidea extradentata. The sequence goes on from PNEQ01027193.1 coordinate 33,724, forward strand.
TTAAGAGTGTTTAAAAGTGTAATTTTATAAGGTTCATTAAAAGGTTTTCTGAAAGTGAATGACTATAGAAAATGCACAGATTTTAGTTTGGACGAAAGAAACATCACTCTAATTTCTCGTGTTAATAATTTTGACTAATATCACGTATACATGTAAAGTATGTAAGCATTTTTACAACAAATACTGTTTCTAAATTATTATGTTTTAAATACTATGCAATGTTTTTATTTAATCATATCTGATCTCTAATGGAAATGTCTTTTACGTATTTAAATTAATTTAACTCCAGAAAATTAAAGAGGATTTGAAGTATCCTGCCTAACACTGGTGTTGAACATTTTTGACAGCAGTCTTTGCTCTCTGCTGTCGACAAACTCGTACGGATTACTTATATTTCACATCAGATGGGAATCGTGCTCGTGTTTAGCGACTACTACCAACAAACACCACAAAACCCGACGGGACGGCTACGTATCCTCCCCTCCGCCCCCGGATGCAAACCTAGGCAAGGGATCATCAAATCACTGATAATTTGCACAGTTCTGCATTACTCACGCGATTGCCACAGCTCAGCGTTACTCACACGATTGCTTCCAGTGTTACACCAGCGGGGACACAAATACAGCAGAATGCGCGTCGGTAATTACAGTTTTCACTTCGTCAATACTGACAATTTCTCACTTGGAATTATCGTCACACGCGACAGGAAAAAATGTGTTCTGATGTGACGTAGGTCAATAACTGTAGTGCGGATTTTATTTTCGCACGTGTGAGCGAATCTGTGTGACATTTATCTAATCTCGTTGCAGACAATAAGTTAAGAATTTTTTGCTAATGTAACCAAGTGGTATTTTCATAAATGTAATTATAAAAGTACAGTCACATAATTGTTTTAACCGGAATTTTAACTATTTAAAAACATTTCGAAACTTTGTATCGTGTATAGATTATTGATTCGATAATACAAAATAATACTATAGCATGTATACAAATTTGTAAAGGGGAGTTCACGTAAATGTGAGGTATTTAAAATAGTTGGTATAAATATCTTTCTACAAAGTAATAAACACGGTGTATAGATAGGTTCCATTTAATGCAAAAGTTAAAGCTGGATGTCTTCAATAAATTAGTTTAACAATACCATCTTCAAAAGTGCTAACTGAACTGTCAAACAAGTGTGTCTATATACTTGTAAGTAGAGTTACGTACTAGAGAACCCCCCTTATACAAGCTGTTTCGTAAATATTCATACAATCTTGGAGGGTTGGTTCCTTACACCAAAATATGAAAAAAAAAAAAAAAAAGTCTATTCAAACGTAAGTCCGGAAATCCTTAGTTTTCAAGTTATTAATGTGGTAAAATTAACAATATTTGGTAATTAAATAATGTTAAGGATACAAGTTAGCTGATTCTCTCATTTGTATTCTCTATGGCGGGTGTGGAAATATTTGACAGGGTGATACAGAGCATTAGCCAACATGAGCATGTGTGTGAGGAAGAAAAAGAGGAAGTAATTTCGAACATTTACTGTGACTTTTTGGGTTTATGGCAGGTTCACTGATGTTATATTCAAAACTCACGCTAAATGTTCGAAATGTCATCATATTGCTTCCTGACACACTTATACACGTCTAATCGTGCGCTGTCGCATCCTGTCAAATACACCCACATTCGACATAGAGATGGACCGCGGTTGGCGCAGTAGCTAGAGCACTCGCCTGCCGCCAAGGCGAACCGGGTTCGATTCCCGTGCAGTCGGTTCCTGGATTCTCGCATGTGGTTATCATGCTGGACGATGCCACTGGTAGACCGGGCTTCTCAGGGATCTCTTGTTTCCCTCTCAACAAATATCCAAATTAATGAACTTCATGAAAAGCACGTAAAACATGCATTAACATCCATAAAATTCATTTTCGTTAAACTAATTCTGCTTAAATATTGTTTATTGTACATTTTTTAACAGTTGGTATAATACTGGGAAAATGTTAGAAAGACAACCGATGGTTATTAGCAAATATGACTGTGTTTATCCGACACTATTTATTAATCAAAGTAGAATTTAATATTTTTTTTTTTTTTTAAATTAGTGTATGCACATTTTATAACCCACACATTTGCCTCTAAATAAAAGTAAAAGTCTTAACATATGGTTTGCAGTAATTTTTATTTGTTGATAAGAGTAATAGAAAAATGTAGGAAAGCCAGCCTCTTGTTGTGATCATATATCCCCAGTAGTAACATAAGTTGAGCCAACAGTTTTAATTAATGTGAAACTTCAGGTTATATGTTGTGTTGGAACACTAACATTAAAACAATGTTGACCCAACGAAGTAAATTAACGTAAATTTTTGTGGAATTTATCAGTACAGCAAAAATAATAAATTGTTTTAAACTAAACAAAAAGTTACCAGCATAACTAATATGCCTACTTTCCTCAAAATGTGTGGAAATTAAACCTGAAGGTAAAATCGTTTATGTACATCAAGAATTTTAAAATAATTAGGCCGATTTATTCAA
>PNEQ01027193.1:36340-114206 GCA_003012365.1 Medauroidea extradentata
AAAAAAAAAAAAAAAAAAAAAAAAAAAAAAAAAAAAAAAAAAAAAAAAAAAAAAAAAAAAAAAAAAAAAAAAAAAAAAAAAAAAAAAAAAAAAAAAAAAAAAAAAAAAAAAAAAAAAAAAAAAAAATTCGGAGATGTCTTAAGTTCTCGAAATGTTACCAAAATGATGAAAGAAATACAGAAAACTCCAATCAACTAACTAAGTAGAATATGCATGCAGAGATTAATGAACTTCGCAAAAATATTTCCCAAAATGTGTTATACTATACAAAAAATATGAAATGGTCTCGTTTATGAAAACATGAACACGTGATAAAAGTAATACATGAAAGTAACGTCAGCTCTGTACGTAATACATATTAACTACGTTTGATAAAATTCCTAAACAAATTTCAATAGATATATCATATTATGATATAAATATAAAAATTTCTACAATTATGAAACTTTGAAAATAAACTGAACAAACCAAATACTACACTAAAAAACTTAAAAATGATTGATATTTTGAAAATACGATCACAGGATAAACAAAATACACAAAGGGTAAGTCAGCTGTGTATGCAGTATAAGTGTACCAAGTTTGAGGAAATTCTGAAAATTATTTCGTAAGACATGCAATACTACGCTAAAAATATAAAAATGACCGATATTTTGAAAATACAATCACTGGATGAACGAAAAACACAAATTAAAATCAACTTTTAAAGTAGTATATGTGTACCAAGATTGGTGAAATTAGAAAATATTTGCTAAGCTATGTAATACTATACAAATAATAATAAATAGCCACCATTTTAAAAATATTAATACAGGATGAATGAATCACACAATGTTCAAGTCAGCTTTGTATGTAGTATATGTATACAAAGTTAGCTGCAATTCTGAAAATGATTTTCTGAGATATATAATATTATGCTGGAAATATAAAAATTACAGCAATTTTTAAAATACAATTACAGAACGAACGAAATACACAAAATTCAAGTCAGCTAAGTGTGTAGTATATGTATACCAAGCTCGATTAAATTCTGAACACAATTTCCTAAGATATGTATTACTATGCTAAAAGTATAAAAATTGCCGCCATATCGAAAATATAATCACGGGATAAAGTAAATACACGAAAGTCAAGTAAGCTTTGCACGTAGCATATGTGTACCATGTTTGGTGAAATTCTGAAAAATGTTTCCTAAGAAATGCGATACTACGCTGAAAATATATACAAATGGCAACAGATTTGAAACATACATTTGGCTTTTGAGTAGATTTTTATGTTCAGCTAATGCTATAAAACCAACATATTTTACTAGCACAAAAACAACATTCGAAATTAAAAAAAGAGGTTCTTCGCAATTTCATAGGCTATGAAGTAGTTTAAAGATTTTAGCGTTGCAAAATAAAGGTTATACATATTTCAAATGGTTAGTTGACAGTTGGCAACAAGTTGTCAAAAGTACTGTTGGTATTTAGTTTGAATGTTTATGTTGGGCCAACGTTATAACACCAACATAATATTACTGTCTGAAAAAAATATATTTAAAATTGAAACGAGAATTTAATCCCATGTTCTATTAATATATTTTTGTAGATTTGAACATAGTAAGAGCAATTTTTTGGACACTCGAAATATATTGGTTACAGTATATAAATTTATGTTGGCCCAACATTTTAACCAACAGAATCTCTATTACAGAAACTTATATTTAGCTATAAAGATAAAGTTATTTGCACCCCATTTCTTAGAGTACACATATTTTATGATCATCTGCATTAAAAACTCTATACTGTCTCATTTTTATTTTGTTTACAAGAAGCTGGTAGTTTTATATCATTGGATTTTAGTGTGATAGTTGTGTTGATACATTGCTGTGAAACAAAAATTTTGTTAGGCATGTAACTATTTTCTGTAAAAATAATGTTTTTTTAACTATTCGCTTTTTTTTTGTTCGCAAATACTAAGTAAATAATTTTTTTATCCGATCGGTTAAGGTTGGTTACATGATGCAAAACAAATTGTTGGTACGACATAGGATGTTGTCATAAATTGCCATAAATTTAATGAAGGTAAGATTATTTGAATGGTAATTTGGAAAGTTAAATGTTTACACATACTATTAATATTATCCAGCATTTTATCCAAATATTTTGCCCCTTTTAGACCATCTAACAGATGCTACTCGGGTTAATCTATGTGTAAGTTTGCTCGTAATTCAGAGGGAATATTTTTTCCTTCTCACGATTAAATAAGATGTACTTGTGTGTGTGACATTAGCACTGTGAGCATTCAGAATAACTCAATAAGAAAGATTGTAAGTGGCAAGCGCCTAAACAATTACTAATATTTCATTGGCTACAATGTGTTATGTGTAGAAATAGGACATATCCAAAATCCAGTCATACAGTTCTTTTTACAAATAACTTAGAAAATGTGTTGTTTATAAATAAAATATGAGAAAAACTAAGTATTCATGGCGATTGCTTAACTAAGATAGAAAATAAGTTGACTTAATTCCCAGGTTAGCGTGGTAAAGAAGTTGGTAAGGTAATGGGTAATTTCTTACGATACACTGCCTAGCAAGACAACATTAACGTTTCAAAACAATCCTCCTCAAGAAGGTGACCACCCCGTTATTCACACGAAGTAGAGAGTTTTAAAGATCAGTTCCTTGATTGATTAAATATTTCAATAACACTAACAATGATGTAAATATATGTGACTTTAACCTTTGTCGTTTCCGATATTTTGCCAAGTTACAATTTTAAAATTAGATTTTCAAGGGTGAATTTTTTGTTTTAAAATTGGGCTAGACAAAACTTTCACTGGGTAGCTATGCCTCATTTTCGATAAGAAAGCACCTCCTAAATTTTGTAACACTAGTTAATAAACAGCCTTACTTAGTATGATTGTGTGGGTGTGTGTATGTATACATGTATATGTAGTAAGAAAATTAATTAACAACCCAAAACTCTGGGCGGAAATTATTCGTGAAAAAGTGAACCGACGTTATATAGGAGACATTCAAGGCAAGTGAACATTAAGGGAACTATGTGCCCTTGAAAATTGAGTTTAAAATAGTAATTTGTCCGGATATATAAATGTTTAGGAGTTAAATTATGTTTCTGTGACTGATGTTAATTATTACTGAAATATTCATCCTGTAAAATAAATTCAGTCAGTAAACCTTCCACTTTCATGAAAAATAATAGTGGCGGCCGCATTCATATTGCATAATATTACATCACCGTAAGATATTATGGACAATTCATGTTCGGTATCCAAGCAGTACTTCGTATGGAACAAAAAAAGTCCACTTGCTGCAAGCTCCTAGAATGCACAGTTAATCAGAAAAATTCACAAAACTGTTGCTGTGAAAGTATCAAACGCCTGGTACGTAGGAAAAATGTGTTACTTTCGAAGACGTTGTAATGAGCTAGACTGTTACGCTGCCCTTTTGTTACATGAATAAATTGAACGCTGACATATTGCAGCCGAAGATAGGGGATTGTGTACTTTAGCTGGGGTGGGGTAACAATTTTTTTCTCAACAAACAAAAAAAAAACTTTGGTATAGGACATTGCATATTACAGGATACAATATGATGACGTTCAATTCGGTCACACATAGAGATAGGACGCGAGAGTTGGTCTTGCACCCCTTGGTTACTTTCGCCAAGAAATGGAACGTACGCCATGCTCTCTGGAAAATACAACATGTGATGTAGCTATTTAAAAGTGTGTCGCAGATTCCACCCAAGTAAAGTTTAGTATAACTTAGGCTCGGTTCGGTAAAATTAGAAACTAATCTGGGTTTGTAACTTTTTTACGTTTTTTTTTCCGAAGTCTTCGAAGAAAATTCCGCGAATCGTATAAACAATTATGTGTCGCAGAGTTGCCTTTTGATAGAACTTCGTTTCATTCGTTTAGAGCAAAAAGTAAATAAAAAAACTTTCAAAAGAAATTGTAAATATTAAGAATTTACTTCCAGGACGTTAAGATGTTAATAAAATTTATATATTATTTTTCTAGTAAAAAAGAAAGGAAAATAAGGAAAATTGTTTAAAGCCAAATTGGCTGGAAAATTAACCGAACCAACTCTTTGAACTCTATTTGAGGGAATTTTTGTGACATGATTTTAAAAATTACAGCACCCCAGGTTGTATTTTCCTGAGAGGACATCGCACATACAAGGAATTTCCTTGGCGAAAGTAGTGTTATTGTCATCGTTACAATTGCGTGCGTTATTTTTGTACATTGCGACGTACTGCTCGAATATACAACGTGATGTGTTCACACAGCCTGACCGTAAAGTAATTACTGGAATACGTGGGTGGCCACCGATATTATATTAGTGAAAGGTGAAGGTTTAATGCACATATTTCCAGATGTTAAAAATGATAATAATACTTGAAATATGCTACAGAATCATAATTTTACTCCAAAAATATCTTGATATTTTGACAAAATATTCTTGCGCCAAATTTTAAGAACCCATAACACTCTTAATTTCACTTATTTTGAAAGTGACCCATGTAATGTCGGCTTACATTTTCACAAGAAGTCACCTCCCAGAGTTTGAGCTTTCATTAATTTCCTTACACCATATCACCACATATATACATATTCATGTGTATGTACATACACAGGTGCATAAATAAATCGATGGCCCAGTTCAAAAAGGAAACAACTCAAAATTCCCAGTTGTGAGTAAAATGCACATAAACAGATTTTTGTTTCGCTGAAAAATCGTTAATTAACATATTTGGTAGGAGTTAATTTGAAGGAAAAGTATAGAGGTAACTTTTTAAGGTGTTTAAAATGCTTATATTATGCCTTGCTGAAATTATCTCACTTTAAAACAAAACAAATAAAATTTTTGGCTCATTACTGACAATTAGAAAAAGTGCCATCCTAATAAAAAAGTAAATTTACGTGTTTATCTTTTCAACTGGGTAGAGTGCACTTCTGCCTGTGTGTTGGTGGGTCAAACTCAAAAATGCCTTTATTTGAGTTGTTTCCTTTTTGACCTGGGCCATATATATATATATATATGTATATATATATATATATATATATATATATATATATATATATATATATATATATATATATATATAGGGAATCATTATCATTTGCAGTGGGTGGTAATATTTGCTTTGCGTTTAACGGAACAAAACTACACCCCAGGAGCTTATTGAAATTAAATAATTTTCACAGGAAAACATGAAAGCATAGAAACGGGACTTTTGACGCTGATTTTTATGTAAGAGTATTCATTTTCACGATATTCGGAATATTTTAAACCTGTAGAGCGACTCGTTCCCTTTCGTCGCGTAAGATAAAATTATATGGCCACCGCTTAAAGTCCCATAGTAAAAACGGTTCAACGGGAAGCTTGCACGCTAGTTCAGCGCTTGGCTCGTTGAGGCAACGCGGCATATGATGTGCGCTTCAAGGTCGACCTTACAGTTCCGTCGCTTTTGAGCCTCTCACGCGCGGGTAGACGGCGCCCTTAACAGAGTGGCTAAATCACTCGTCTTACAACGAGATTCGATTTCTACCGGGACCAGTCCTCGGATCTTTGAATGTAGGGATCGTGCCTGACGGGTCTTCTGGGGATGCCACATTTACCCCGTCCCTTTCATACCGTCGCTTCTTCATTGTAGGGCTTCATTTAACTTCATTATTTGAAAAGCAGATGTCTACGGGCACCCAGCCGTATGGCTGCATCAGGAGTGCGATACCCTAGCATCTGGTACGTTCCTTATACCATATTTGTTTATTTGCACCTCATAAACAAGACATAAATAACCGATTCAATTTGATGAAATATTTCAATTTCAATAAAATAGCGGTATTCCACTTGATTACAACAATAGCAAGTTTATAACTATGCGAACTCTAATTTCGTCGTGACGTATGTCAGCGGTAATAAATGTACTGTATATTCCCTTTTCTATGAAGCGAGGGCAGCTGTGGCAAGAAGTTGAGATGCATAACAAATTCAACATTTCTAGTTCGATATGTACCAAAACAAAATGCGCTCTGTCGTGCGTCTATATTCACAGTGAAACTTGTGCTTGTAACGTAATACGATATCGTAATACGATATTTCTAATGCAATGATTTTAATAAGCACTTCAAGGGCCCTATTGACGATCAACAGCATATATTTACAGAAATATTAAACCTTTGGCTAATAGGGCTTAACTGTTGCAACTAGTAACCTTTCAACACACTGAAATGAGTGTAACATGTAATTTTGTAGTTCAGCGATTTCACATTCTGCTAATTTGATTACATATCCTGATGTTCTACATGACACCAAAAGTATGCATGTTTTAGGGTGGCCTCTTTTAAAATTAAGGAATTCTTATAAACAAAAATATAATAACCGAAAAAATTGTTAAATTTGTTTTTACAGACTTCGCTGTACCTCTTAATAAATATGGAATGTCGGTATCATAAAATTGCCATAACTTGAGATTATGAGTACATTTAGATTATATTTTCCTACGAGGTTAAAATGTCATCAAACTACTTCACCGAGCAGTTCACAATACAAAGAATAACCGACTTTTCTTAAATCTTTAAGGACATATGGCAGAACAAAGTTGTTTAACACTTTAACCTGCTTTTCAAGCCTAATGACATACGTGCTGTTGCGCGTTGTGCAGTTTGTTGACGTTCATCACGTAATCACAAAATGATATATCATACTCCTGGACTTTTGAATAAGACCTGGAAAATCGCAAACTGGAGAAACTTAAAATCCCTTAAAAGTAGTATCTATCAAACTCGTCCGAAAGGTTTTTCTGTAACGTTTTCGTTACACAGATATTTCGAGACAAAGACGAAGAGAAAAATATCCAAAATTTTCACTTTAATTATACGATATCAACTATGTTGAACACTGATGTGAGCCAAATTATTACTTTGACTATTTACCTGAACAAGCAACGAATAAGTAGCTCAAATACAAAAGCAAATGCATGTACGTAAGCAAAAATAGAAAGACACACACATACAGTAACCGCAAAAATTATTCTTTATATGCCGGGAATATTTCCAAAAGTTCCTACACGCAAGGTGGTGCAGAAAATGTATTGACCTTGGGGTCAACCGTGTAATTCAGCTTTAGTTATAAAATTCGTTAAATGCATATCTCAAAAAAGCTCACATTTTGTTTTTCGTTTGTCTGGAGCGGTATAATTTAAATACAGATTCGCAATCATTTCTATCTTCTCGTCGTAGTATCGTATGCAACAAGTGTCATTATCAGCTAATCACCGTACGGCAGTTTATTATTTCTCGCTCCATTAAGGTGACCGCCTTGTGAAGGGTGTGTTTGGGTGTGAGGCGAAAATCGATGAGTTGCTACAAGCGACAACGGCCGGCAAATTAATTGTGAAAACCCCTCTACGGCCGAAGTCGTAATCAAGCGCCCAGTGTTCCAGCAGTAATGTTTCTACTGTGGGACATTAAGCGGTGACCATATCATTTTATTGAACCACTCGCTTCAGCAGAGTCCAACATAGTTTTTCACATCAGTATCGAACGAATCTGGCACATACGAGGTGTTGAGATTCTAAGTTGTGTAAGTCACAATTATAGAGGGCCGCGGTGGCCGAATGGTTAGCCCATTCCCCTCCCACCATCCGGGTTCGATTCCGACGGGGTTGGTTCCCGGATTTTCGCATGTGTTAATTGTGCCGGACTATGCCGTTGGTCGGCGGATTTTCTCGGGGATCTCACGTTTCCTCCACCCCTTCATTCCGACGCTGCTCCATACTCACCTCATGTCACCCTCCATCAGCGCTGATGACCTCGATACTAAGCGCTGACTAAAATCTCTCACTCTCATTATCTCACTCGCAATTACTTAGTAGTGTAGTTTTTATTCATATTATTCACATTTTCCAAAACAGTTAACTGAATTTCTGAATTCAATTTGTGGCCCGACATCTTTGTGTTTTGTTTCGTCTCATAGTTGTGTCGCATGTCAACTTAGGTTCCTTTTTTATATTTTTGCTAATCCTTTTATTTTCTGTTTTGTTCCTTGTTTTATCTGACCAGATTCCAGTTTTGGAATTTCATGATGTGTATGTATCCCGATGACTCAAGCATACTCTGCTTTTGATGTTTTCTTGATTTATTTTTAGTTTTCTTTTGACAGTCATTTATTTCGGAATGGAGTATGTCCAAGCAAATAAATCCAGTGTATGACAGTGTGTTGCCTTAATTCACATTTAAAGTTCAACTACGATGCTTGAACTCTAGCGCAAGGTAAATATAATTCGCAGTATAACCGGAAACACATTTTTCCTCTCAGAACTTCACAATAAAAATAAATAAAATAATCCAATATGATGACTCAAACCGAACATTTAGTCACGCTCATCCGCTCTCAGTTTGAGGAGTTGCCGAAACACAACTGTATTCCCACTTCGTCGGCGAGAATCCGACCTTGAACTGCCGCATCCTAAGTTGGAAACAATTGAAGGGAATTTGCATTGTCTCTTCCGCTATTGTCTGCAACCGTCAGCTTAGTGAGGAAATTTGAAGATGACGTTCGGTTCCCTCTTGTTGAAAAGCCTCCTCGCCTATAAAGTGTTGGATGGGTAAAGGGGTGTTTTCCCGGCGCCCGTCCCGTAATTAACGACACCCAAGGCTTCTTACTTCTTCACTTCTCCGATCCCGTAGTCTCATCAACCGGGTCTTCATCCATCTTTGTGTAAACTTACCTACCCCTTCACCCCTCTTCCTCTTGAGAATCCCACGAGCCGACTTTCGGCTTGGTTAGCAAACCTTGAAGTGGGAGAACGTAGCCTGCAGCTCGCATAGTTTAACTGTAGCCGCGCAACCACTGAGACCGCATCAAAGCTCTACGCCCGACTGAAGAGAAGCGAGAGACTAGAATGCCAGACCTCGCTACCGGGTCAGATTTGCTTCATTGTTTCCTCGCACATTCCTCCGTTGTGCTCTTCCTTATCAGCTAATTTGTACTTCCAAGTGCCGCACCTGGAAACAGTCACAACCGTTCACGCTCACTTCCACTTGTAGTCTTTGACTGCCACGTTTATTTAATTCGACCTTAAAGAAATTACACGCATATTGTCTGAAGTAGAAATATACATATTAATTACACATGTACGACAGAGTCGAGTTAGTGAATAGTGAGAGATTTTGGTCAGAGCTTAACACCGAGATCTTTGGTGCTGGTGAGAGTTGACACGAAGTAAGCATGGAGTGGCGCCGAAATGAAGGGGCGGAGGAAACGGGAGATGCCCGAGAAAACTCACCGACCAGCGGAATCATCCGGCACGATTCCAACATGTGAAAATCGGGTGACTGAACCGACGGGAATTGAATCCGGATGGCCTTGGTGGGAGATGACAAGAGTTGAATACGTGAAACATTGCAATATGGTCTACATACATGCTTGCTTACAGTGTGCCCATGTGTACTGCTGTACATATGAAAGTAAAATGTCACATGGACCATACAAGATTTCACAAAACTGACACAATTAAGAGAGCACAATGTACAATATTCTTTAAATGTTAAAATTATTGTCAATTTACAGCTTGCATCGGAGAGACTGGAAAACTTCGTAAATTCGTTTCAGTACCAGTTAAAATCCAAAAGCTTGTTCATGCGTGTTGCTTTGTTATTGGGTAAAGAATTATTAGACACGCCCTGGTAACTCTAGAACAAACAACAAATGAACAGCAAAACGAGAGCCCAATCACAGAGAGCACAGTTCAAAGTTTGATTGAGACAGCAGCCAGTGAAGAAAATTAAGTGACTGATGATGCACAGTACCGTGACTTCCCGCCTAAAGGGCGGTTTACATGGGTAGAGTAACTAGGCCTAGTAACTAGAGCAAATACTCTCGTGACTACTCTACTATCCTACACTTGGTAGAGTATCCGTCCACACGTGTGGTGTCAAAGTGGGATAGTTGAGGTAATATGCCTAGGTACTCTACCCGCGTAAACCACCCTTAAAGGACGTTGTATTCGCGAAACAGTTATGTCGCTATTCATTGGGCGTTGATTGGCCAACAAATGCTGTAACGGTAACCGTATTACAGTTGTCTACTGCTGTGGAGGTAGTTGTTTAAATTCAAACGCTGCTAAAGTTAGTTTACGTGTAAATCAATAGAGGACACAGCATAATATTTAACTCCTTGAAGCCTAAACGTTTAGTTCATTCCGCAGAAACAAGTCCTGGCGTGTCATCAAACACAATCTGGGTACTTTCCTATATTGTCACAGCACTACGTTTGGCGCGTGGAGTGTGCTAGGCCTTGTAACGCGTTTTCGTTCCTTTTTTTTTTATCGCAAAACAGTTACATGTTCTCCATAATAAATACAACCAAAGACGGTGTAAGATGGCGCAACGGTGTCATGTTGTGCTCGCATTATGGAAGAGTCGGGTTCGATTCCCAGCTCCGGCAATCCAGATTTTGGTTTTCCATGGTTTCTCAAAATCGCTCCAGGCGAATTCTGAGATGATTCTTTAACAATAGCCATGGCCGACTCCTCTCCTATATCTTGGCATTGTACTATGTTGTGTGTTTCCGTTACTAATGACCTCACTGCCGATGAGACGCGAAGTCACCTTACCTCACGTTTCAACTAAAGCAACAAACACTTCATAATATGAATTTATATCTTTTACTAATTATGGTATACAGATCCAAAGTAAATATTTTTTAACTTCTGTTTCAGGAAAAAAACACACGCTAATTTGTTGTTAAACAGATGGCGAACGTTTTACCTAAACAATATTTCATACTTTCCTCAAATAAAATGCAAATTCACAGCTTAATATCCCATAAAAATAATAATAATATGTAATACAAAAACACTACGCACAATTCTACAGTACAATGTTCTGCGCCTAGTTGTGACGTTTCTCGTGAATGCCGTACCAACGTCAAGTCACTTTTTTTCATTTACTGATTGCATCGCGTAAACTATCATCAGAGAAGCGAAGAGATTTTGGTAAACACATAGGTATTTAGGGATGGTGAGGGGTGTCATAAGGTGAGTACGGAGCAGCGCCGAAATGGAGGGGTGGGGGAAACGGGATATCCCTGACTATACCAGCCAACCAGCGGAATCGTTCCAAAGAGAACCGAACCAGAATCGTCTTGTCGGGAGGCAAGTATTCAAACCACTACACCAACCCCAACCTCCTGAAAATCATCTTGCTAAGCATTCTCTTTTGAATTGCGGGGCGCCAAATATTATGCAATACAGTATTTACCAGAAACATATGTTGCACATATTATATTTTAAGAAATTTTAGTGGAATGAACAAAGTTAATAACAAGTAAAACATTGATTATAGTTGCATGACGAAATCGATACACTAATTCAATCAAAAAGTTTAATATCCTTAATAACAGCACACAGGTGGGAATTTCATACGATTCTCTCTGGAAACATGTTAAAATTAAATGCACGGTTGTTACTCAGTCCATACAAAAATGGCTGTCCTGGCCTCATTAACATTAGCATATACTTACTTGTAAATCTGAGTTACGACAGTTGCTACTAAAATAACGTACGTAGCCTACCTTGTGGTATTATCTACTGTTTGATGAACGTTATTTGCCACAATATTTAATTTCAGACTAGCAATGTCCATTTTATTATTTCTCTTTGGTGCTTCGTATTCCATCTACCCAGTTTTGCCATCAACCTCTCTCAAAATAAGTTATCTTTTTGGCAATAACCTTCACGGGTGCCAACAAATCAGCAATAATTTTTTTAGCTAAATTTATGGGCACCGTGCTTTTGCCCCTATACCTTGTTTGCCACATTCGCCCTCCCACCAATGTATATATTTTTTGCAGAAACTTTTGTGAGCGCAGGCGCAACTTGCCAAAGTTACATCGCAATCGGTTGAATGGTATAAGAATGTATACAAGACGAACGAGCAAACAAACATAATCTTTCATACAGTCGATGAAAGTTATTTTAAAAAACTTTATTCTATTGAAATAAAATTGGTATTGTATTTTCATAAAAATTCTGGCTAAAATATAACTCTTCCCAGAAATATAATTTTGAGTTGGAACGTAAGTCACTGCTCTTTGCCACCTAAGGTATTTTATTTATTTTTTTAAATTTTAGTTTCATATAATATCATTACACCGATAGGCTTGTTTTGTAACGAGCCCGGGGTCGTGGTGGTCGAGCGGTTAGGCCTCTTGCTTCCCTCCAAAGATATCTCGGTTCGATTCTTGGCGGGGTCGGTATCCGGATTTTCGCATGTGGGAATCGTGGCGGACGACGCACTTAATCGGTTTTCTCCGGAATCTCCCGTTTCCCCTTCCCTTTCAATCCGTCGCTGCTCCATTCATCGTGTCACTCCACACCAGCGCTTAAGACCTATAAGTTAAGGCCATGCTTTCTAGTTTCTACCATCTTAGCGATATTAATTTTTTACGCGTAAACGAGGGCGTACATTAAAAATATGTCTGGCAGTTATGTTTTAAAACATCTTATTCATGTTGGTTGACTTTTTTAGTGCAGTAAATGCTATTAGCTAATGTGAAATAAACGAAATTCTGGTTAGTAGACTTTTAGATGAAACCATTTAATTTCTTGGCTTGGAAAAGTTAGCTGTTACGGCTAAAACCATTTTAAACAAAACAACTAGACAGGTTTTTGATATCTGCTCTCTTTTAAGTTAAAAAATAATTATTATCGCAAAAACAGTACAAATTAAAGAGCATTGCCTTAAGCACTGACCGAAATATCTTCACTTAATTTCTTAACTAGCCCTGTCGTCACTACACTTTGCTTTAATATGAAGAAAGCTGTAGCGGCCGGGGAAATTTATATAAGATAAAATGAGTCCACCGTGATAAAATTGCGTGGGTAGATAGATACAAGGGATCAGGAAGAGGAGTAGGCTGTAGAAGATGAATTCCTGAGATATTCCCCACCTGGCAGCTTGCATTACTACGCAACATCCGACACGGGAGCCCAGATGCTGTCGCTGACTTGCAAAACTGTTTATCTCCGGGCCATTTCCCGAAATTAAAGCATAACTGACCAAACTTCTGCAAGTGGCGGGCACTGTCTCATTTATTAATACTTCCTTGGTAGCCCTGCTTATCGCGAGGTAAGTAACGCCAGAAAATTTTGTGTTGTTTCTTGGGCGAGAATCGAGATGTAAATTTAATTTAATTTCTAACATTTGCTTTTATGTTAACAACTAGGCAACTGTTTTCCAGACAAAGTCTTGCTTTCATAACCATCCTAGGACAGTAACGCAAAGTTTTTCTATTTAAAATTATTTCTTACATGAAACTTTAACTTACGAGATTATATTCTAGCTTTATGAATCCGCGACCGTTTACTTCTTTCAAATATGTTGCGTCTGTGGCTATCAACAAAATATGCACCGGTACTGACAATAATCAGTCTCTTACTATATATTCTCTTTGCAAAAGAAAGAAAATTATGGACATTTACTATGACATCATTGAATTTATATTAAAAAGGGTGTTTTTATTTATCAACTACGTACGAACTTTTATACTTATTCGAGCAAATTATAATACAATTCAGAATAATCGCGTATTTTATTAACATACTTTACGAAAACTCCATTATTTTTTTAGGACAGCACAACATAATAAAAACGTATGCTTGTGTTATAGGCATATATCATAATCAACCTTAAAATGTGTAAAATTTTAATGATTTCCTCGGTTAATTTAGTAATTTTTCTGTCACGTATGGTAATTTTTATTTTTGCTCCCCAGCGTGTTGGACGTCAACAAAGTAGTTATAATTTACGTTTGTCCGGGAATTGGAGTTGCCGCATGGTCGGGATGATCCTACTTCTTATTGACTGTTGAAACGTTTCCCTCAGGGCCATGAACGTCTTCTGCGAATTTGTTAATTCACCGGTGCATCTATCACTTGTGTACACCCGGAGGTCATTATTGAACATAAGGTTGGCGGGTTTTGAAATTTTTTCGGTTACAAATGAATTTGGATGAATGTGCTAATGTTATTTAACATTATACGCGGATAGAAATCCAAACTGAACATTTAGTACATGTAAAAGTAAACGTAGTGTACAATTTAAATTTACGATTTAAGTAAAACATTAGTTTTTTTAGCATGTTCATATTTTAAAATACAAACAATTTTCCGTGCAAAATAATTTGGTAAATTCGCTTTATTTGATATCACGTTTCACAACTATTCGAGATATTTCAAACGGCTGTGGTGAGATCGTGTCCGAAAATTCACCGATTCATGTTCCGGTGCACATCCACAGTATCGGCCGACATTTCAGGCAGGTTGAACCAATGGATACATCAATTGAAATAGTTAAGAGAAAAACAGCAATTTACGAATGTCCTGTGTGCACTGGAGGATGCATGGCTGAAAGTTCCACATTCAAACTTTTGAGGTTACACAGAGCCGAAACATGTTGTCTCGGGTTTGTGATAAAACATGTGGCACGTAAAGCAGCGCATCTATAGAACCAATAATGTCCACAACTATTTCAATCCGTATTGCGCGGAATTAGCTATTAATGCCATGTTCTCCTGTTTACACTTTTCTCGCGATATTAGTTTTACAAGCCTAAACAAGAGCAGATATAAAAAGTCTGTTAGCAAGTTTTGTTTAAAATTGTCTTTTCCGTGTTGTCTAATTTTTACCAGACATAAAGTACTATGATTTTATTTAATTTCGTTAATAACAAAATTCAGATTTGTTGACTTTTTTATCGAAACTGTTGTTCACACACAATCACTCAATCAATTGGGTGTTTTGATAACAGGAAGACTCACCAGCCGTTAGGCCATACGGTCCTCTCCGGCCTCCACGGGCGCGGAGCATAGATCACGCTTTGCCGCCGGAACTATGATTAGCTAATATGCAGTTGGAACCTCTAAACCCCTTAGCAGAACACTACATTACGCCTCCCATAGTTTACCAATGGGGAGCATTCGCTAGCGAGAGAGCCCGGGGGCGACCCATCCCGGGATCTCGCCCAAGTGAGTTCTTCTTCAACTGAGATCCTCCACTCAACCATCCCCTTGGTATGAGTACGGGCATTACTCGCACCCCTGACAGGCTGTCCAGATCTGCTTCCGGGCACTTGCGCAGCAAACTCGTCGACACGTCACAGAGGAGGCGTGTCCAGCATACGAGCAACCACCACCACTGCGAGTCCAACTCAGACCAGTCACAGGAGAATACCTCACTGTGAGGCTATCTGGTCGGCCGTAGCATTACCTAATTTCCATGGCATTTAAGGGTTTTCCAGCCCGACGCCAGAGTACTAAAGACCATGCAGGATGAACCTTCACCGGAGCATCCACCGAAGGGGAACACCTTTACAGCCAGGAAGCCTGTCTTCAGGTTTGTCCGTTACCATTACCAAGGTCTCTACACTCCGAAATCCGGGTTTTTGGGCCCCCATGGCCTGAGTGCTATGTAGTCTAACACTCCACAATGTGGATTTCCTAAGTGTCAACTGTCGGATATACCATCATGGCAGGTACCCCTTTCCCAGCTCGGAGGAGCCAGGATGCATACGGACCGCACGCCAGAGCCTACATTGGTTCTAAGATCCGGTGGCGCCACGAAGATGCTGCAGGTTGACTTGGGAGTGAGAGGTTATACTGCTGAGAGGTCACGGAGGCGTGAAACTAGCACCAGAGGCAGAGGAGTCCTATCTCGGTGTAGTGCCCACCAATACTCAAGACCCCCAGAGTAACATCGCACCCCTGATGGGTGTAATCGGGATTGCCCCCTTCGTATATTTGAGCATTACACTGCTCCGACACCTCAAGCCCGACAATCGTGCCGGGACTACCCCTTAACCACCTTGTTGTTCACATACACAAGATAACTGACTCAATATTGAATAGAGCTCAGAATTGTCTTATTTATTTCATTAACACTTACACTCCCTGTTATCAACCACCCGCCATCTTGACTCTCACTATCGAATATTTTTAGTCCCACAATTCATAGCGAAAACAACATACAAGTTACATGTAAAAGTGGCCTAACTCCAGTTATAGAGACCATGAACATTTACCGGCCACCGAAAAATGTACATAACACTTTTCTAACACAAACACACAAAAAAAACATTTAAAAATAAAATAAAAAACAAACAGTAACATACAATAGTCAGGAAACTCAAAATGTTCACATATGAATACATAGAGTTGCATTATTACCAATGGACATATCTTAGGAACTGGCCTAACTAATTCACTATGTGATGATTTTAAAGCCACAACTTTGACCACACCATCTTCATCAGGATGGTTTCCACAATTCTGGCGATTTTCCACAACTAGGAAGGCATGTTTGATTCCTTCACTAGAACAAGCGTGTCCTGATGAACATTGGGAGTGACAGCATTATATTTGGTTCTTTGTTGAAGAGTATGAAGATATTTAGAGCTCTAGCACTTGCACACACACACACACACACACTACTTCAGTTTGTTGATTAACTGCCACCGATCAAGACGGTTCTTCACCAGATGCAACTGATCTTCTTTGTGTAGACTAATGAGAGGAGCACCGATCAAGAAGTATCCTAGAGTGAGCATGTCAAATTCTGAACAGTCAATAGAAAGGGAACACAACGGTCGAGAGTTAAACATTACTGAAATTTCACTGAAGAGTGTTGCCAACTCCTCGAAGGTAAGTATTTCTTCGCCAATAACATTCCTCAAATGCAGCTTGACACACTTGACTGCTGCCTCCCACAAACCTCCGATCTGTGGTCCTGTTGGCTGATTGAAGTGCAACAAAATGTTGTTATCAGTAAATTATTGATTAAACTACATCTGCCAAGCCAGTTTAAAACAGAGCTCGATACACTTCTTTAAGTGTCGAGTAGCATCAACAAAATTGGTGCAATTTTCTGAAAATATCTCTGATTGTGTTCCTCTTATCGACACAAATGTTTTCAAGGCAGCAACGAATGCATCTGTACAGAGAGGTGACAACTTCTAAATGAATTACCTTGCTAGGCATGCACAAAAATGAGCAAAAATTACTTTTGGAGCAGGTAACTTACGAACTTTAGCGGGGTTGGTAAGACATTGCCTTGCAAAAACAATACCAACTTTCAGAAAGGTTCGAAATTGTGAAAACCTCACAATAGGTAAGTTTCCCATGAGCGGCATAGTCGGTTTGTCTGTCAACTTGAAGCTCTTCATGCAGCGATGAATACAATATCAAATCGAGTGCCTAGCACTTAGTATCCAGAACTAATCCTTAGATGAGAGAAAGGGTAGTTTGTGGTCCAGCAGGAATGTAAGGGGTATGATCAAAGTTAATGATGAGCATTGAGAGGTAAGATTTTGCTGGAAGCAATACTGGGTGGAATGTTTGACCTGGCAAGCAAATTGTGGCAGTCTATAACCCACTCTGACAATTTCACAAGGGTCCAGGAATGGCTGCCAATTCCGTAGACTGTTAGGAAACTCACCACACTTCAACAACTTGATCTCTTCAGACAAATAATGGAGTTGTACTTCTTTGATTCAAAATATCATCGCAGCTCTCATCTCTTCTCAGGTCAACGATTTCAAACTGAAATGTGGTGACGCACTGAAGGCATTCTTGGTTCTAAGTACCAAAGTTGTTACATGCTTGAGTTATGATATTGATGAAAATGTGTGCAATAAGTTAATAAAGTCACTTTGATTTTCTTGAACCGCAAGGACTTGTTTTGGTACTAACTTGTACTCAGGCAGTTCCTTCATGCTTAGTGATATTGAACGTTGTACAGGACACTTTGCTCTGGCTCTGCCAACCACTCTGAACCGCCTCTGGAAGCTAAGTCGGCTGGGTTGCAGCCGGATGATACATAGTGCCATGCACTTGGTGGTTTGATGATCTGAATTTCAGCAACCCGATTAGAAACAGTTTTTTTTTAATCTGTGAGGAGATGACTTTATTCATGGAAGTACAGTTGTAGAATCACGCCACATGTGCAGGGTAAAGTTGAGTGATCTCCCTTCAAACAGGATGTTTATATGTTGCCATAAACTTGCTAGAAATAGAACACCAGATATCTCCAGCTGGGGAGATATTTAGTGGCGCAACCATTTTTCCCGTAGCAATCGCCAACTGGATCGAAATTATTTCAAGGCAGTTAACAAGTCTGACAATAATGACAGCAGCATATGCCATTTCAGAGGCATCACCTAACCCATGGCTTTGAATACCGCATGCATCTAGGTAGCTGATGTGCCGAGGGATTCTCACACCAGCCAGGGAAGAAAGAGATGATCTGAAATGTAGCCTTTTGTGAGCGATTTCTTTAGTGACAGGTTGATCCAACTCTAAACCTAATGTCCACAGTGTCTAGTAATATCTTAAACCATACTATCACAGGTGAAACTCATCCACATGGGTAAAATAATCTAGCAATCGTGAAGAGAATACCTCATTCTCTAGTTGGTAAGTCTGGCACATTGATATGGTAAACAAATTCATCAGCTGCTGGTCTTCATTTTATCCCACTGACTTTAATAACTGGGCTTGTCACTCGATTAAAACATCTAAGATTTGCATTTTGCTCTATAGGAACATCGACCAATACCTTGGATTATTGCATGACTATTTTCGCAGCTCAAATCCTCTTTGAGAATTGGCTCCAGTGACATTATCATCAACAAATACATCTCGTAGCAGTATCTGTGATCCATGAAGGAAGTGATGAGCTGCATCCACTGCCAACTGTTTAAGCTTCTCAGAGCTTGGTACGTAGACAATGCGAAGCAGTATGTAATTGTGTTTAGTTGATGAACACGCACATATTTTTTTCTGAAGTTGGTCGCCACAAGATGTACTGATATATATGGTCTTCAGGATGGATATTTATTTGTATGTATGTCTTACATCTTACAAATGTTTGCGGTGAACACGATGGGCATCATTCGAAAATTCAGGATGATATCACTGATATCCTTCTGAAGTTTCTGTCCAGCAAGCAGAAGGTATTTTAATGTAGTACCAGTAGTATTTGTGGATGATCCATCGAAGACCACATGAACCTTGGTGGTGAAGATAGTGCCTTTACGTGCAGCACGATGGGGAATCACATAGTCTATGTTGGAGTTTACTGCTCCACTAGGTTGAGGCATGCACCCTTGATCATAAAACTCCTGAACACTTGTCAACTGTGACATTTAGCCTAATTCTTCATATATAAAACTTTAACTTTTGTTTCAAGCTGAATGACTTGTGTACGAACAGGTTTGATGAAGCAGTTTGCAGTTCCTCTGGCTCCTGATACAGGAGTTCGGCCGACACCAGCAATGGGTAGGCTCTTACAGTGGCGTTTCAGACTTAAACATTGCACACAATTCTCCGTGATAAATGACATCTGGGATGCACAACCTGGAACTGTCCAGTACTATCTCTTACCTGAACTAGTGCAGTAGCCAACAGAATGGTAGTTTGTTGCTATTGACCATCATTAGACAAATTTACCGAATTCATCTCATTAGCAGGGGATTCCTGCGATGAAACCTTGTTTGGTGGATGCTGAGAATCTCGTAGTTGATGTGACTGATTTTCACAGTTAAAGTGCAATAGTTAATTATGTTTCTTGTGGCATTGCAGGCATGAAAATTTTGACATGCATTTCATAGCACTGCGATAAATTTTTAAGCAATTAAAGCATAGGCACTGGTTCTTCACATAGTCAATTCTATCATCAACATAATTGCTCACTCTTGTACAACAAATGATTTTCCTTACATAGAACACAACATGCAGCATGTGTTCTGATGCCACCAGCATAGCATTACTACGATCATTTGCTTGTCTGGAATTGTGTTTCCTACTTGAACTCTTAGGGATTACTACAACTTCTACTTACAGTACTTATGGACACACTCTGACTGTTAACCAACTGGACCATTTCACGTGCTACAGCACGAAACTCCAGGAACTCTAACAGAGCTTCACAAGATGGCAAATCACCTTCAAGTGTCATTTCAAATCTTGGCGCAGAGCAGGGTATAGATTTTCCAAAACAATATTTAACGAAAGAAAACTCCATACAGACACTAGAAAATTGTCAGCTTTCAAGGCATTTAAATTCTCCTTCATGACACTAACAAAACGAGACAGTGAATCTGTTTATTTGTCTGTTACTAGCAGCAGATGCAATATTATTTGCACATAAATAGTTACAGTAATGCGTCTGTTTATATATATATATATTTTTTTTCTAGCAGAGCCCAAATTACATTGTCATTTTTGTTGATAAGTGGAAGATCATTTACCAGTTCTTTAGGCTCATCTACCAAGCAAACTAATAGATATTTCAACTTTTGCACGTTGCTCGATGATGTGTCTTGATGGACAATGGATTAAAAATTTTATGAAAACGAATACCATTCGGCTCTGTTACCTAAGAACATATCTAGTGGAAGTCGTAGCAACACCGCACGTAGAACAGTTGGAAGAGATGGTGATTCAGACATTTGTACCGTACACCTCTATGTACAATTTGAAGTTGCCGGAAACATTTTTCAAAAGCCGCAAAAGTATCTTGAAGCTCTTGAACGGACCATTTCTCGACCTTTGGCAGAACCACATGTAACACAAAATAGTTTTCGAGGATCTCCTCCCGTTTCTCAGTCACTTCCTCTATTGCAAATATGAACTTCTCTAATTTTTATGTGTCATTTGCGGCTTCGTCCAGAAGTGATCTTACTTTATTAACTTTTTCAGTTACATATTCAAATATTGTTAGCTGTAAGTCTGTCGTTGCTGCTGCCTTGGCGTCCAAAACCATGTATGTAACAAAGAGGCTGTTCAAAATATGTTACCACATCACGGTAATAAACTTAATGACGGTTGTTGATCCTTAAATCCGGCCCGGAGATCTAAGAAACGTTTACACACACTAAATAAGTGACTGAATATTAAATAGGATTCAACATTTTTATTTGCTTTCTTAACTAAGGTTCACAATTCCCAACGTCCCGTCATCTTGACTCTCACTGCTGAATGTTTTTAGCCCCATGATTCATGGCAAAAACGACTAACAAGTTACATGGAACAGTGGCATAACTCCAGTTAAAGAGAACATGAACAACAGTGTAATTTATTGTATTGATAAAATTACCTAGTGCAGAAAATACCATATCTAACAAAACTTCCAAACGTATTTGTTATACATGCTCCTGTCTTAGCAAAAAATAAAAAATAAACAAGTACTATCATCGCAAAAACAGTGTAAACAGGAAAACATGGCTTTAAATTTGATTGCATTGTGTCACGCTGCTCTTGTTCTTTAAATCCGCGATCGTAACACCATATACTTGGAACTGTAACTTGTCTACACTATTCTACTCAACAAAATATAAAAAAACGGTAACCTATTTGAACCAACCATACACAGAGCTATGCACAGGACTGCAGGTAGTTACCGCATATATATATTCTTGCTCAATTTTGATACCTTCGCCTTCCTTCTCCATAAACACACATTTGGCCCTACCAGCCTCTGAACTGGCGTCTCGTAGGGAACGGAATTCATATTTACATTAAAGTATTTGCTCCCGAGAATTGGCAGGATATGACATGTTAACTGTTGATACATCCTTATTTTGTCATTATCTACCAACTATTAACTTCGTTACCACAAATTCCTGAAGTAATTGCATATGTGAACTAAAGTTTATGTAGGGAAGTACTCCGTCTATCGTTGAAGCAATTTACTTGATTACTATACCAGTTACATTATTTTGGTTACAGTATTGTTCGTGTGCACTATTCAGTTATTGTTGACAAGAGTATCTTCAAAAGTTTTCAGTTTACTCTGAACTGTCTATGGAATGCAATTTTGTTTTGTTTATACATTGTGACGAATTTGCAAAATAATAATATATACCATAATTGGTATTCATAGCATATCACGTTGGTGGGTGCTCTAAATTGTTTCGTAGACGTTTCACGGTATGTGTCACGGGGACTTTCATTGTTGTCAGAACCCGAGGGGAAAGGGTAATGCGGGCAGCCTTTTTTGCTTTTATGGCACGAAAATTATCCCTCCCTTGTGTCCACAAAGGGCTCTTACAGAAGCGCTGTCAAAGAGTGGCAGGTATTGTGTACACCACGCCCACAAAGATCATATTACTCGTAGCCGGAAGTAATACTTGAAGGTTCTTAGTACACTACACATAAAAATACCTTCCGTTTTACCCCTTATTTCACTGCGGACGTATCTAATCAAGGTTCATTTTTAAAGCATATTCAAGTCAACGATCACATACTTCAATTTCGTTTAATTTGATTCTAATGTAAAGCATTACACAATTATGCTTTATTAAAAAAATCAAAATAATGAGAAATATATGAAAAAATATACTTACGAAAATAGAGCACAAAATTCAATCATACATCCTTTTATACATATTTTGCCACCCCATTCGCCTCCCACCAAGGCAATCCGGGTTCGACTCCCGGCGGGGTCGGGTCCCGGAGTTTCGCATGTGGGAATCGTGCCGGACGATACCGTTGGTCGAAGGGTTTTCTCGGGGATATCCCGTTTCCCTGCCCTTTTGTTCCGTTGCTGCTCTATACTCGCATCTTGTCCCCTCTCACCAGCACTAAAGACTTCAACGTTAGGCGTTGACCAAAAGCTCTCACTCTATGTCGCCGTTTGTTTTTAAATATTTTGAATAACACCAGTAAATCTTGATCGCTACTTATGGCCAATTAATGATATTATATTATTATGTGTGTCAAAATACAGGCCAAATTTACTGTACATTTGATGAATTTTAATACTATACTTGTTTTAAAACTTAAAATTTGTACTGACATAGCACCAAACATTTAAAACACTTGAAAACTGGTGCACTGAAAACCGTCAAATTTCGTTGAAGTTATGTGTTATAGAATTAACCGAGGACTCGTACATCAGAGAGTTCACACTAAATATGCAAAAAATAAGATACAAAACTTGCGAATTAATTCCAGTCGAACATTCAAACAAAATCATGCAAGCAACTGCATCAATTTGTTTCAGTGCCTTAAGTGCACGTCTGCAACTCTGCTTCACGTTCTCTGATTGGATGTTTTTAACTCTTTTGTGTCTTAACGTTTTACTGCAAATCAGTCAAATCACAGACGTGTGGTATCGCAGTAACAGTATTCTGATTGGTACAGTTAAATGGGAAACATCTTTCCCCAATGACGCGCTGCCAATAACAATGAAGCAGAACTATCAGAGTCACATTTAGGCATTGGAACAAGTGATGCAGAAAGTCTTTCGCGAAAACCAGGGATCCTTATACAGTCGAACCTCATTAATAGAGATGATGGTATATCGCGAAAATGTTTTGTGCCAAGATATCCTTGAAAACACTGACACAACGTAGCTGTCTGCAGACCAATACCAGGCATCCAATATTACAATATCGGGATTCTTATTGGCTCAGTCAAATAGGGCAACAGCTCCACGTACAAGCTAAAGCCAGTAATCTTCTGGTAAGCTGGACGTGTATTGAAATCCATCAGTCAACTTTTCCCGCGATAAACCATCATCTCTACTCATTAACATAAACCGGAAGGGACCCAAATGATAGCACTTTGTAAACATGAGGTTTGTACTAACATGTGTTCTCCAGAACTCAAAAAGTTCTGTAAATGTAATTCCAGGACGTTTAGTCCGAAAATACCAGTTTCTTACCATCACCATGACTTATTTTATCAACTGAATTTGGTGTTACATTGTTTTATGTGTAAGGTAACTTTTTATTGAGCATTCAAGTTGATATTTAATATCTAATCTCAGTCCATGGGGACAGAATACCGCTTTGTATCAATGACAAGTTTGTATTAACGGGGTTTGTATTAACGAGGTTGTACTGTTTATCGATTACTATACAACTCACCAGTATATGAATACAGGTACAATTTATGTGCACAATAGAGTAAAATAAATGTTTGTACATTTACAAAAACTTTTCTGGAAACGCGTTAAATAGGTATTCCACAGTTGCAACTATCTGTTGGTACATTTCAACAGTACTTTCAGTGTTGTTGAAAAACCGCTGTCACCTATTTGCGAAAGAGGATTTGTCTTGAAAAAGTAAGAAGAAAAATAAACAATGTACAAGGTTGCCGACGTTGACTTTGTTTGATATAATAACTCTGCCAATATACTTCCATTCAGTTCTCTCCTAATGATATCCGAACAAAATTTGAAACTTTTGCTTGTTAAAATACGGAAGTTGTGTTAAAAAGTCTCCGCAAACAAGAAGTATTTGCATTATAGAAAACATGTATTTCTGCCAAACAGCGAGGTAAAACAATGCTGCTTGGTTTAGTTACAATAAATGATTGAATACCAGGCGATATACGGGTCCTAAAATGCGGTTGCTGCAAATTTGGCTTCATTAGTCTCTCTGTATATGAGAAACTTTACAACACTGACCAAGTTAAGATGTCTCACGCCTTATGGCAAGTCTCACCCGGTTGTCTCTTGTCTAACGTATTGTACGGACGGACGAATGCAAGCGAAGGAGAGTGAATGACCTTGACTATATGCCAAGTTGTAATAATGAGGAATTACGTCATAAATTAACACAAAAATACTATTAAAATCTCTAGGGCTTTGAAAGTAACTATAGGAATTGGTCGTTTCTTAAGGGCGAGAGCTAGATGCTAAATGTAATACAATAATAGTGTTATATATTCACCTTATATTCCAATGATTCTGCATGACAAAGTAATTAAATTATTTATCTCAAGCAGTTTATCACGAAATTATCTTATGTCATCTTAAAGAGAACATTTTAATACTACAACTTGAATAATTGTCATGGCTTGAAAACTGAAACATAAAGAACATTATCTAACTCTCTCACATTGGGTGCCTTCAACCTCATTTTAAATTTTTATGGAATACTAGTCTATACTTAAACACCAAAATGATAAAATTTTCAGAAACTAAAGTTTACTTCGTTTTCATATTTTTTGTTTTTGTTTAATAAGCTGTTTAAGTTACAATTTTCACGTTTTTGCGTAGCTATTATAGGAAAAATTAAACAACTGATCGAACTGAAATTACTACTTTCTAAAGTTTAAATATCTAAGAAGAAAATTAAGTGTTCGAAAATTTAAAGCAATTAAAAACAAATATGTTCCGCCACATTTAAAATTAACTTTGATACATATAAAAGGCAAAATGACTTTTTGTGGAGAAATGATAAACACGCATTCGGATATCCCAGTTTCATCTATGTAAATATTATTTTTTTTTATCTTAAACTGTCTACACAAGAATGTCAAAATTTTAACATTGGAGCTAATTATACAACAAATATGTAACCGAAAGAGTTTTACATTGTGAAAATTGTTCTCAGTAAATTAGATTAGTATAGGCAAAATTTGCCCATAGTATAAAATTACGATCTGGAAAGTGCTCAAAGTCATTAACGATTATTTTGAAAATGTTTCCGAAACTGTCACATTCTTTAGCGTAAACTCTTCCTGCAGCATTAACGAAAGGTGCAACATTTTGCCATAATACAGAAACATCATGTATATATTAAGTGAATACGGTTGGTAAGGCCAGGTTATAAAATTCCCGTGTTTGATTTTATCATATTGGCTTAAAAACCTGCAATTTCAAATTTATGTTTTAGCAGCCGTGCTCTCTTTCTTGTGCGTCCGTGGCATTTGGCGCTTTTTCTACAACATAAATACAGGACTAATAACTAAGAGGTGATACACAGCCGACTCTCCACTACAAGCAGAATGAAGACAATTGCTCATCATCCGTTTTAGCCGCTGATACAACGTGATTACTTTATGTAGATTGTAGATGTTTTATAATATTTTACATATTAACAGTCCGAACATAGCTATTTAGATGCGCGCATGTGTGTGTATGTACATATATATATTTATTTATTATTATTTTTTAATTTAAACACGTAATGCTGTACAACCATTGTTACCTAAGTACAAGAGAGCTGAAAATTAAAAAACATATATTAAGGCAATATGTAAATGACAAATTAAAGTTATTAGTAATATTAGTATTGCCATGCCTACTAAATGAATTCACACCACAATTGTTTTTATATACTATATAATGCTTATTGGAATTCATCGGCGAGCAAAAATAGAAACTATATGTTTTGCCAACTCATATTCGCTAGTGATCATCAATTTATTCCAGGAATTTGCAAGCTAATTTTCAGCTTAGTAAATGGCTGTACACAATGAATGGGTCATCTATTTTGCTACGTAACGACGTCACTGGCACACGCAACCAAATAGAGCCCACACACCAGTATATCTAACGCTAGATGATCCAACCGTCAACCTTACTAGAACCAGTAGAGTCAATTAAGAAAATGCACTGAATATATTGTTGTAGGTGTGATACTTCTTTTAAAATACTGACAACAGTTCAGTTTGTTTGTTACTACTATACGACTTGTTTCTCGTCGACAACTTGTTCTGTAGAAGTACCAATATTTTATCTAAAGGAATAATTCTTTGCTCCTTCTACAATACAAATCGCCGTAGGGATTGTCAATATAGTGCCAATAACAAAGCTTGATTGTGGTCACTGGTAATTTTCTTTTAACGAAGCAACGTTGTATGAACTACCATAATGTTGAAATAGGATTAGAGATAAGATTTTGTTTGTGGTAGTAGCTGTTTTAATCCTATAAAAATGTGAACTATTAAATTTTTTTAGAATAATTAATTAATTTATTTCATGAAATCCTATGTTCTATTAATGAAAAAAAATGCTTTGTCGAAAGAAAAGTACAAATTTCCGTGACAACAGTACGGTCCCTATTTTACTACAATCATAATTCCTGCAATAATATTAAAGCATCATATTTTCTCATTCCATTGACTAAGAGCCAATACCTCGACTTTACTTAGTCTTAGTGCAGTCAATCAGGAAACAGTCATGCCACGTCGTTTCAGTGTGATCAATCACTCTGTTGATAGTAATAAAGTTAAGGCTAACGTAATTGAATCGGTCATTTGAGAAAAAACACATGTACACTTTTTTTTCTCCAAAGTTATGACTTTTATCATTGGATCGTTTCCTCGTCGTCAGTTACACCGAATCCACATAAAAAACATATTTCCGCCCCTCTCTGCATATAAAACGTATGTAAAAAATAATGATTCATTTATCAAAGGCTACATGCCCGATTTAATAGCGAGCAGGTTGCAAAACTGTAACATTTTTTGTTTATTTCTAAAAGTAATATGAACAAATATGTTTTGTTTGGGGTTGTAGCATAAATACTTTCGTTTCTTTTATTTCTAGGTCATAATGCAGTTCATTTGAGAATCTCCACTTGTTCATCCTACATAAATAGTATAGTTGGAATAGCATTATTTTTATTACAGAAACAGTATGTAACCTATCTGAACAGTTTTTAGTTTCGCAATGTTTGAAATGCATTCCGTAATATATTTTATTGCGTTTCCTGGGGCATGTGGTGTTTCTCAGAGAGTGAGTGAGAGAGTTTGGTCAGCGCTTAACATCGAGTTCTTTAGCGCTTGTGAGGGGTGATACGAGGTGAGGAGTGATATGAGATGAGTACGGAGCAGTGCCGGAATGAAAGGGCGGGGAAACGGGAGATCCCCGAGAAAACCCGCCGACCAACGGCATCGTCCAGCGCGATTCCCACATGCGAAAATCCGGGGACCGACCCCGCCGGGAATCTAACCCGGATAGCCTTGGCGGGAGGCGAGAGGTCTGACCCCTCGGCCACCGCGGCCCCTGGGTTTTATCAAATTACCTATTCAGTTAAGGCGTGAGTCCCAATATACATCTAGTGTTCAACATGTCATTAATACGACCACGAACTTAAAAAGTTTTTAAAATATGTTATATATTTTATATTTGTTTCCAAGATAGAAATATCCCTAGCACTCGGTATTAAAATTTCTTTATGTTTGGCAACTCCTCGTGGCGCAGACATGTGACGTTCCTGCCTTGAGATGGCTTCAAGCGGAAAGGATGGGGGTGCGTGGTGTTTAATTAGGCGGCCTCGTGAATTTTGCAGGCGCTTAAAAGACTGGAGGAGTTGATTAACTTGGAACGAGGCGTATGACGCCATCAGCTTCAAGCTACACGCACTTAGTTATAACACTTAACTTTTCATGTAATGTATCTTGGCTTAAAATGTGTAAACACAGCGGAAAAACACGTTTTTTATGGACTTAATGTTGACAGGTAATATGAAATATGTAATGAGTAAACTCTACTTAAACCCTCCTTTTAACATTTCATAACATTTATAATCCCAAATTAGATTTTCAAGCAGTGTTAGTGCACCGTAAATTATAAGCAATTTAACATTACACTTAGACGATTGTCAATGTACTGAAATTGCTCGTTTACCTTCTTAGTTTGATTACAGGGCTTTATTACCATAGAAGCTGTGAGTTGTTGATCGAACTGTACCATCAGCTAAATATAGTTATATTCTCCCTAGCAATAAATTATTTACTATTTCACTATTTTTAACAATGATTCGTAATTTCGTCAGACGTCCAATTTAGTTTTGGTTACGAAACAAAACACGAAACTATGAGCAATATAACTCGAGGCCTCTCTTTTTCTCCCTGTTCACACACACCTATATATGTGCGTGTGTGCTTGCGCGCGTGCGTAGACTGTCAAACGTGCTATATCAGACATGCTCTTCAGACACAGGTACAGAATGAGGAACTCCAGCAGACTGACTGAAGTAGGGAACAGATCTCGGCTCTCGAAACGTCACATCTAGTATCTACGAAATATGTCTGCTACTTTGCGCCCGTTATTTCATTGTAGTGTCGTCTGTGGTCGCATCCATTCGTGTCTCTTGGACATTCGCATTGCCATAACTGTTCCCGTCCATTTTGTCGCTATTTTCCTATCACCTTAATTTGTAGTTTTTGGGTGATTTTTATTGATGAAGAACTATTTAGCTACATTCCGGAATTCATTTGTGCGGTTTTTTGAAGATGATAATATTCTTTTCTGGTTATAATGCGTTGGTTGACGTAATGGATTTCCATTTGCATCACGTTTATTAACTCTCTTCCTTGTTTGTCTATTTGTCAGTTCGGAACAAATTTTGCAAACAATTTTAAATAATTTCCCGATGACCAAGACACTTGAAACTAAAAGCATTGCTTAGAAATTTATGCGAATCAATACTAACTCGATTTTTGACTGTCTGTATAACGTTTTTAAAAGAACTAAAACGTGTCAAATTATTTCTCCTTAGAGAATACGTATGAGATTTAAAATGAATAACATGGGACACATGTAATAGATAATTAATGCATGGATAATTGACCTAGGTCATTAACAATGTTATTACACTGCAGTTGATATGAGATATTGTGTGAGTTTTCTCAAATATAGCTGCTTTCAACACTCCTACCCATTACCTATTGGGTGAGCCCCACGTTTTTTGTTTTAATTCCTATAATGATTTTCATAGGATAAATTACTTTATACTGTTTAGTCCGTTCAGGAAACTTGCATAGTAATTTTTTTAAATTAAATATTTGCTTTGTGTGTTACTGTTGAGTTTTTATACTATTCGGAAACATTCGCTCGGAATCGCTTATGTCCGTTAAAACAGTTCAAGGTATATGGAAAACTAATACGTACTGATTAAACCGAAGTAGAATTGATAAATTCTTTTTACATACATTCTCATTAAAGCCTAAAATTCCTGACTGAAAATTATGAAAATACATTTTTAATTAATTTTAACAAAAATATTCTAATGTTGATAGCACATAACTCGCAGTCAGTTTCATATTAAGAGCGGCTTGGGTGTGCTAAGAATATTTTTATGGAAACAGTTTTTTTTAAACGTTATTTAGATCCATTAAGTGACAAATTCATGTATGACATCAAGTTCCTTTCCAGTAGTGCTGCACCCAGTAAATCTGGAGAAAAAATTTCTATGATTGCAAAGAAAGAAATATCAGGTAACGTCTGATGGCTACCACCTGCCGAATGGTATGTAGAGCTTCGGCAGATAGAAGTTTATTCAAAATCAGCTTACCATGCGTGGGTACAGAAATAACACACATTTACTTTTGTACGTTTGAATATCAATGCTTATTTTACGCCCCGAAAATGTGTGTATTGCGCTCTGTTAAGGTATTAAATTCATATTACAGAATCTTTGCAAAGATACTATATTCATCTTAAGTATTACATCATTTAAATTACAGGGTCACCCGTAAATGTCTATGGGGTGATCTGTCGGTGAGAAGAAATAAATAGTTCTCTAAGGTTGGCGGTAAAGGTAAAGTAGAAGTCAACTTAGGTTTACTTTGGCAAATATTGAATAACGCGATAATTTATGTTACTAACCAGAGGTTAGAGAAACATACAGATGTTCTACAAAGAAAGGTGGTAGGACATGAGGAGGAATGGCGAAAAGACCACGCGCCGTAATGTTACATGGAAATTTTAAAAGTTACCATTGCAACGTGTACAGTTGGACTGTGTGTTGTCCAACCATAACCTGATTTCTCAGTGCTCCTGCATAAACAACTAGCTGGTAACACTCTGCCCATTAGGAGTTTGTACTGACGTCAAACTGATTTGATTTATTCACATAACAATATGACGAAGTTCAGTAATCTATTCCTGCAAGTGTATTGATAAATGAGGTAATGATTGGACAACACACAGCCAAAATATACACTTTTCTATGATAAACAAAAAATTATTTCACGTATTGATGGATAGTATTCTTCCCTTTCCATTTCAAGCCCCCCCCCCTCCCAAAATGTTAATGCTCAATCTGTATTTTTCTCTCATAAATGTTTTTAACACCGTTCTTGCATACTCGAAGCTTGCCAGCTCCCGACTAGGCAAGACAACTTGTGTGCATCGTTGGCTTCACCGCATAAATCGCAGCGAACACCCCATACACTGCTTCCTCTCCTAACTCCTCCCCGCCTTGCCACGGAGAGCCCCGGGGAGGCCTATTGGCTGCGCTAGCGCCGTCCGTGGCCAAAGGCAAAAACTGTTGATTTATCCTTCATGCCGGCCCGGGGCCTCGGCGGGCCAGCTAATGAATTATTACCGAGGTTAGGGAGAGAGCAGGCTCGCGAAACCAGGGACCTAAAAACAAATTTGGAAAGAACGTGGTGTAGGGAAGTGAAGGTGGAGGAGAAAAAAACCTAGAAGAACTTGCGCCTCTTTTTTTGTTTGACTGCCAAACACGAACAGCTGGGCACAGATTTCATTCTATCTTAATTTAATTTTTATATAACCAGCTCGAAAATTTTCCATGGCCATTAAAAACATTGTGATTTAAACCTACGCATCATTGTATAGGTAACACATATTTAACTTAACTGTTTATCTTTTTGGCGAATATTGGATAACCGTTCAAAATCGACAGTAACAACAGGCTTTATTGTTGGTTTCCAGAGACTTATGAACATTCACCATAACGGTTCAGTTAGTCGTACATCCCCAAGTAAACCGTTCGAAGGTCATTAAAACACTGTGTACACTTTCCTTTACTTGAACGTTTTGAAACAATAATACTTCTACTAGCTTAGGTACGTATAGAGGAATTGAACTTCAAGATTTTTTACCAACGAATTATCAAGGTTGAGAAAGTATGGAAGCGAAAAGGGGGGGGGGGGGGCCTTCTTTCTGAAGAGTACATTACACCTGCTCCAGAAAAATAAACAAATTTTCATCTGAGTAATACCCATCACAACATTACCTTCGTCTCAAAATAAAGAGTAACGCAGGAGTTTGAACACGTAAGATAGTCTGTCGAACAGCATAGTTACACATGCGATTTAAGAATGTGTGGTAGATAAATAAACGCTGAAAACATTAACTGATTTCTACGGGTTTTTTTTCGAAGCCGATATGAATAAAATACGCAATGAACTTTACGAGCAAATATTGGAATTACTAATTAGTTACGCGTGGTTTCTTGCGCCGCAGTTAAATGCACGAGGTTCCGGCGTCAGAGATTGTGCCTCAGAAGTTCGTAACACTGAATACAATTTTGTTTAAAATGTTGACTAAAACTATGTCTAGAATTGCTATTGTTTAATTTTCGCAAATTGGCTTGAAGAAATCTACTGTTATAGATTAATGCTTTTAGCGTTGAATTATGTGTCACGCCCTCTTAACACACCGTGAAAGAAAGAAGTGAAAAGTAATGGTCAAACTGGAAGTTATTTTCTGAATGGATATATGAATATTTGCTATGCGTTAAAATGTTGAAATGTTGATACGTCAAGAACTGCTACCAGGTTGCTCAAAATGTCCCATTAATTAGCAAGAAAGTAAGTTATCTAATCCTTCGTCATATTTGATTCTTGTTAATGAAACATTATTTTAATTTTAATTAATTACTAACAATTTGACACAGCTTGTCACATGCAGTTCAATGTCATGTTAAAGCAACGCTGGGTATGCAGTTTTTCGATTATTCTGTTACAAAGTGTGGTGAGGAATATTAGCATTAGATACGAGACAGAACTTAGAATTTACAAACAATGCCTCAGTAAATAGTTCAAAATGATGTTAACCACAACAACTAGAAAATCAACTGTTTCCTTAAATTACAATTACATATCTAAAAACGTTATAGTTTAACAATCAAGGAAATTACAGTTATTTAACTAAGCCATAACATAACGCTTTCAGATATGCTCTTGGTGATAACTGTGTTATACCATATTACGTAATTTTTTTCAAGTGAAATTTCTACATGTGTCCGAATATGTTTATCTAAGACTGTTTAAAAATATTTTGGTGTGCAATTAACATCTAGATATTTGACGCTGGTGTGTATGGAGCGGCGCTATAACGAGGGAGAGGGGGAACTGGAGATCCCCGTGAAAACCCGCTGACAAGTTACATCTTCCTGCAGTATTTCCACATGCAAAAATCTTGGGACCTAACCCACCAAACATTGAACCCGGATTGCCTTGGTGGGTGGGGTGACGATTGCTCTAGACATAGCGCCAACCGCGCATCTGTTTACATAAGAAAAGAACACACATTTCCCAACATACTCATGTAATTTTTAAAATATTACACACTTTTTAGAAAAATGATGTTGTGGTCCCTCTAATGGCAAAAAAAAAAAAGATCCACCAGACTACTATAACTATAAAATTGCCATCCGAACTCGTAAGACACAATAGAGAACATTTTTTGTCATTAATATGTAGTAGCTATATCAAAATTGGAATGCCATCTCAAAGTCTGATAGAAATAACGCCTAAAACAACTGTATGCCGGTTAAGTGATTAGCGTATAGAGGCGATATAGTACTCGTCGGCCGTGGTATAGTGGTCCTTAACGCCACCCTGTTTCCGTGCCTCAAACGCCGAAATTTACGTTTGGTGTTCATTATTTTACCTTAAAAGGAAGCCGACCGGTGACTCCATGAAGATTAATGTTACTACACTGTTTCCACGTATGTTAAAACCCGAGAATGATATATTTAACAAAAACATTATTTAAAAAAGCCGTGCAATGTTGTCCTGAACTCCAGTTTACTGGAAATTATAAGTGATCATGTATCCCTCATCTTGAATTTTTTCAAAATCATCCTGCAAATTCGTAGACCTAGCAAGGTTGCTTGACGGTAACACGTAGGACTCGCATTAAGGGGATCTTGGTCGGATTCCCACCTTCGACAATCCTGCTTTAGGTTCACCGTGGTTTCCCAAAATCGCTCCAGGCTGAGGTGATTCCATAATAGATGCCGTGGCTAATTCCACCCGCTACTTACAGACCTTGTTCAAAGTTGTATGTCACCGTCTCTAAGAACTTCGCTGTCAACGAGACGTAAAACACACTAGACTTGAATGTAGAGTGGAACACATTCCTGTCTGTGGCGTCAGAGCACGTGACCACATGTACGTCTGGAAGCTTAGCTCTGAACTTAGCGTCGTCTGGTAGTGCATTGTGGTTGCGTAGGCACACTGAAAAAAGAGTGCAGTTGCAGGTACCATGCTTCTGTTAAAATAGGGACAACAAAACAGTTTGGTCGTTGTCAAGGCTCTGGACAGTTCCTTCAACAATCTGTTTTGTAGAAGAAACAAAGAGCCTTGTTGATTGTACAAACCAGGTGGTAAATTCTACAGAACAGATTGTTGAAGGAACTGTCCAGAGTAGTACCGACAACCAAACTGTTTTCTTGTCCCTATTTTAACAGAAGTATAGTAACTACAACCATATTCTTTTTTCAGTGCAGTACAGAAATCAGGAAGGGATGCATAGTTGTAAGGAAGGGGCAGGAAGTTTCTATCAGTACGAGAGTATACATACTTTATCCTAAACACTAACTAAAATAGACGGAATTGGTTTCAATCCACTTCGAAAATAAATGCATGTTATCCAATCGTAAAAAAAATTACAGGAGATCCTTTTTTACGATAAGACGTCCGTCGTGGCAGTTTTATCAATCTACCAATGCGTAGCAAATATGACGATGGTATATAACTGATTTACTGAAAATTAAACTCCACTGCATATCCCCGCCTTCGGCCAGGGTCACATTGTGTATGAGAAAACACTGGGGTGAAGGTTGGGCCGCCTGTCCGACCCGAGGAATGGATGAGGTGATGGTGAGATGGGAGTGGAGCAGCGACGGAATGAGAAAGTTTGGAAAAACGGGAGTTCCCTGAGAAAATCCGCCAACGGAAAAGTCCGCCACGTTTCCCACAAGCAAAAAAAATTCTGGGGCCAAACCCTCTGGGGACCGAACCAGGATCGCCTATGTGGGAGATGAGAGGTCTAACGCTTTTTTTAAACTTTACTTTATTTAAATGACCCCGATAACTTTTCTTGAGACAATTGGTATAGAGACAATCTTTGAGACCATTGGGACAAACACAAGTTAACACCCAGCCAGACCTGAGGAATCGAACCCAGAACCCCTCGCACCAAAGTCGGCCGCTCAACCAACTGAGCCACGTGTGGTCGGCTACCCCTCGGCCACCGCGGCCTCAAATAATGTACATATAATAATAACATTTACAGTATCTTAATAAATTATTGAAAATGCATGTATTATCTGTAGTTTCCAAGATAAATTTAACACAAATGTTTAAATTATCTTTGTTCAGCTCAACAGAAGTAAATAAATGTAATATGAGGGTACCGGAGGGCCGTGGAATCGCAAACCGAATGCACAATTACTACCGTGTGTCCGTAGAAAATTGTTCGCCCCGAAGGATGACGTGTAATGAGGCACTACAATAGAGGGACGTCGGATTGAGAAAGGCGAGTGAAACGGGAGATTCCCGAGAAAACTCGCCAACCAGCAGCATCCGTCAGCAGTTAGAAATGTGTAACAAGTGTAATATATGAATATAACTTTCTTTCCCTACATTTTCAACGAGTTCAACGCCTATCTATACAACGGCCAGGCGGACTTTCGGCGGAAATATTCGTCCACAGTCGGCGCATGCGTCTACGGAAACTACGAATATTATTTCGGCAGGCAAGTTGTTTCTACCTGTCCCTGGTAGAGTGAGAGTAAGACGAACTCCTACATCAACCTTCGATATGTGTCCGACCTGCCGGATATTTACAGCCGTTTACGTAACGTGGACCTACTTACCTCATTCTCGGGTAAAACGACAGCACGAATTGTTTTATAGCCAAACTGGCAAAAGGTATAACCGCAAGGAATGGTAGACATAGAGAAGAGTAATTATTTTAAAAATCTTCAATTTCGGTTATAAAAAACATTCACTGAATTACGTATTAAATCCATTTCATTAATCTTTCTTTCAAGCTCAAAACTATACATGACTTGCGTAAACATACATATTTATAATTTTTAAGAGAATTCAAAAGGGTGCAAAACTTTTTTTCTTGATAGATCTATTGATATTGGTAGACTACTTAGTGTTTTTTTTTTTTCAAGCTAATAATATACTTGTACGAATTTGTTCCTTTTAAATGTTGTAAATGAACGTCGTATGTAATATCAACAAGGTTTTACTTTAAAAATTGACTTATTCTGTATTCTATCTGCTTACATAGAAATAGCAAGAAATGAAGGATTAAGAATTTTACAATAAAATATGTTACTTACATTTACTAAAGGTCATTGAATAAGTAGTGCGTTAAGATTCTGGCGCATAAACATTGTTGCAGGGTGTTAGGAGTAAGTTAATTTAAGAAACACTGCTAAACGTGTGTTCGATATATTTATCTAAGAAAAGAAAACACATTCCAGAGAATACTTCTGTGTTTATCTTTTCTAGATATTATGCTTAGAAACATAGTTTCGAGACACCTTAAATGGATGAAAACGGCTTTTTCAGACTGCTGTCAAAACTATAATAAATTCAGAAGAAGGCGCTGGACTTTACTACGCACTTTTAGCAAAATAAAAAATACTCCTACCGCTTAAAGTCTCACAAGAAAAGCCAACGACCAAACACTGTACGCCGTTTTCGTGCCCCGCTCATAAAGGCTATGCGGTTGTTGACGCACCAGCCAGTCTAGGTATTATCACATGCCTGATTCGTACCACAAACATGGCATCTACTCGCCTTTGTGTAGGGTACTAACACTGCTAACCCTGCTAAGCGTGTTAGTTAAGAATGTGCTGAGAGATATACTTAATTGGTTTTTCAACAAGTGAACTATGTATTATTATATTTTTACACGACTTATATGTGATTATATTCACAGTATGTACTGTGAGCGCATAATTTAAATATACGTATACAAAGGTTCACTACAGCAGTAAGAAAAAATGTCTTTCATACAAATTAAGTTACTGCGGATGAAAATATATTTAATGCATTGAAACACTTCTATGCATTTGATTAAAAATAATGTAGACTATATTGCTGTATATGTATTGTGATTAACAAAAAAAAAAAACTTGCTTTACCATCTTCGATGCGCTGTTTACAGTTTTTATAACGGAGTTTTTCAAGGGGTTGTTTGTGTTATCCAAAATTACAACACAAAACACACCAGAAAATATTCTGTTTGTTTAGAACTGAATTTTACTTCCATGCACTAAATTTTCCATTGCACAGATGCCTAGTCGGTTATCATGGATTTAAGTCTTATTGAATAATATAATTTTTACAGGAGTTCTTTGACGTGAATAAAACTAGACAATTACTCGATACCTTCTGGAAAAGTTCTAAGACTTAGAAAACCATCAGTACAGGCATTTCATGGGTAATGGTTTCCCAACAAGCGCTAAAATTGTATTGCACTAAAAACCAAATTTACTAGATAGGTTTAGAGTTTTTGCTCATAAGCTATTGTTAAAAATATAATTCGAAGCGTGTCAAATGCTAAGGTTATTCGTAAGTATTTTTATGGCCCTGTACTGCTTACGAGATACCTAAAATAGACTACACGGCGTTGTTTTGCTGCGAAAAGCTGTGAACAAAAGAAAAATAAAACCTTCATTTTTGGTGATTATAACTATGATAGGCAAGCAGCTTATGTGAAGTGGTGATAAATAGTCCTAATCTATTCTTAAGATATTAATCGTCGAATTTTAATAAAAATTTTTGTAGATTATGAATCGAAATATTAACATACATTACGAAGACCAGTCTGAGTTTCCAATGATTTGGTCATTTGTTTCAGGACAACTTTTGTCAGATGTTAAATATTACACACACACACATATACGTATATATACATAATTTATATACATAAATTATGTAATTGAGTTAAACTGGCAAGATAAGAACTAACTTAACTTGTGTTTGAATGTAACTTGTTAAAATTTTCTTTCAGGATATTTTTGACATGTACCAACTTTCTCAACAATCACCCAAAGAAAAGCTGACACGATTG
The DNA here is from genome assembly GCA_003012365.1 of Medauroidea extradentata. Classification (NCBI taxonomy): domain Eukaryota; kingdom Metazoa; phylum Arthropoda; class Insecta; order Phasmatodea; family Phasmatidae; genus Medauroidea; species Medauroidea extradentata. Next base: position 74,232 of record PNEQ01027193.1, read on the forward strand.
GAACTATTTACTGTTTATGAAACTTTGTCAAAAACTTTCTGTTTTAATTTATATTACATATTACTAAGAACTTAATTAAAATATAGCCTGCTTTTTGCATTGATTTCATATATTTTTTTTTAGACAAAAATAATTTAATTTGAGATCAAGATTGCAGTGTCACAAATATTGATTTGATGTGATTTTTGAGGAGGATGTTTTTTTCTACTGGAAACATAAATAACTCGTGATTTCAATATTATATGAGCATTTCACGAAGAAAGCTTGTCATATTTCAATGTTACTGATCCAAACTTACGAGTAGAAACCATTGCAATGAAAAATATAAGTTAAAGAATTCCTTGTGTTAGAAATATATTACCAAACATATTTAACTGATGAGGTTATAGTTATAGCTACACACACACACCTTCAGAAAACTAAATATGCTTTCTGACTACGATTAAATACAAGTTATAGTTATGTTTCTTCCAGTTTTGCTACGTAATGAAAGCTGCAAACAATATATATATATATATATATATATATATATATATATATATATATATATATATATATATATATATATATGGTCAGCATTTTTATTCCGTTATAAGTACTGCAATTTGAAAGTGGAGAAGATGAAACCTGTTTCAGAGGATTTTTTATAAAGTTCCAGAACAGCTCTAATTTCACGCTACACAATAACTAACCTTCGTACCCTCTCACGTATTTATAAACCAACATCGACAGCTCTCGAGTTAAAAAGTTCTTGCGGGCGGTAGACGAGGGAAGATTTTTGTACTTTTTCACGGCCCTTTACTTTTTTTAGAGGGTTGGGGAGATGCATGTGCGCGCTACCCGACACCGCCGAGAAACGAGAGCAAAGGAAGAGGGATATATATGTATAGAGCGAGTGAGAAAGGGGTTGTGTGGGGCGGAGGAGGGAAGATGTTGGTGGGGTTATCTTCTGGCAATCTCCTCGCACAGCCAAGACTCGGGGTGACTCTGCCCCCTCGCCCTTGGTGATTCAACCCTCTTCTCCACAAACCATCTAACCCGTCCCCCGACCACGCCAAATTCTACAACCCACAAGTTCTCCAGACCCAGTCGATGGCTGAAGGCCTGACACACATTCCGCGCTGGGGGCTTGTACATCTTCGCATGTACAGTGCAGTATGTTTGCTATGTCGGCAAAACACACAGCGCTTTTGATTTCGAGTGAAATAGTGAACACACGCCATTTCCTTTCGCCAGTGCAGCGATAAATGTCAACAATTTTATTACTGCACGTTCATTCTCGTGATCATCGAATGGTGTACGGCAAGAGTTTTGTTGGATATTCGACCTTGCTATAACGACGGAAACCTGCACAGTTATGTTTGAGTTTTTTGTCATTTACTAACTATTATCGTATTTCGGAGTTATTTGCATGTTTATTCGCTACAGCAACGTCTGATTTCCCCGGGTTGTTCCTTTCTCTTTTCGGATGCGCATTGTCTGATGCTTAGTTTTTTTATAGAACTTCGAGGGGGCCACGGTGGCCGAATGGTCAGATCATTCGCCTCCCACCAAGGCGATCCGGGTTCGATTCCCGGCTAGGTTGGGTCCCCGGATCTTCGCATGTGGGAATCGTGCCGGACGATGCCGTTGGTCGGCGGGTTTTCTCGGGGATCTCCCGTTTCCCCTGCCCTTTCATTCCGTAACTGCTCCATACTCACCTCATGTCACCCCTCACCAGCGTTGAAGACCTCGATGTTAAGCGCTGACCAAAATCTCTCACTTATTGAACTTCGAAACATTGATTTTCTGCGCGTCAGTAACATTGCTAGGTATTGTTTACATCCAACAAAACCCTTCAGTTTTACGTTCATTTTCATTTTAAGAATTTCTAAATACATATATAAACACAAATTATGAACCCAGGAACTGAACATTGGTAGGCTACTCAAAAAATGATAGGCAAGTGTTTTACCATTTCTACATCTTAAGGAGCTTATGATATATAACAGAAATTGTGCTCCTACTCTTTACTTCTAAAATTCACACGGTATTATATTGTCAATTGACTTGAGTCATTACTGCAATTGGCTGCAATTGTGACGTGCCCGTGCTAAAAACAAAATAAGTTTTAACGTACGTGATTTTCTTCCGTTTCTGTCAACTTCAGCGATGGTAATACACTTAACGCTTTTCGTGTCATTATAAAGCAGACTTTAATTGCAATGCAACTGTAAATGTGATGCACAAAAATGAGAATTTATGTACAATATTAGTAGTAGTTACAATACAGTGCGGTTGCTTGTAAATGTCAATTTGTTTCTTTGTTTACTACAAAATTACTTATGTGATCATGTCAAGCATATATGATTTATTACGAATGCTGTAAAAGTAAAAAAAAAAAAATAATCTATATAATTGGCCGCTGCAATCTTACTCTCTGTAGCTGTTCTGAGTAACACTTTATATATTTTGCTCGTGAGGTATTTATAAACAAAAAAAAGACGTCGAAATAAAGAAAAAATTCGAGGATACCTGCTGCAAGATACTACGAAATGTCTGTTTATAAACACCGAACCCAAACACCCGAAAACTAAAACAATTAGAATGTAGTTTGAAATCGATTTGTAGTATTAATTGTAAAGAAAAATTTCATTGCAGTTCTAAATTTACAGCTAATTCATTTACGCCATCTCTGAACGAACCCTGCAATAAGTTAGCATTAAAAAGGGATACAAATTATGTTTCCAATAAGCGTGGTGGATCAATGTTTGAATTATTTGAATTGCATCTTCTCGTAAAAAACTCATTGAGCGCTGTTCATACGACGAATATACTTATATACTCTTCTTTAAGGTCACTTTTCGCCTCTAAGAAAATGCATCGAATGATTGCATTAGGCGCTGACCTACTTGACTGCCAGTGAGACAAACGTGGTTTATGTGCTTATCTAGAATATGTTATCATTTATATGTACGTTCACTCTACAAAATTTTTTGTAAGGCATCCACATTTTCGTGCCGGGCTTCGTAAATTCCACCATTTTCAACTACATAATTTTGCGACTGCGGGAAAAAATAAAATATTTGAGTGAATTTTTAAATTTAAAAATTAATTAATTGGTCACAAATCATGTCATTGGTATTTAAAAGAATTACGATATGCACATATCAAACGTTTATTTTCTTATTTTAATTTATTTATCGTATGACATGACACATAATAATAACATCGCATGACGTGCGCTTAATATAAATACTAAATGGTCATTCAATATAAAGATATAAACATATAAAACTTAAAAAGAAAGACAAACGTTATGTTAATTTGTAAATAAAAAATATTTGGCACTGTTCTTTCACAAACGAGAATGTACGCTGGAAAATTATTTGTAAATTTACAACACCGATGGATAGGAATGTTAAAAAACACGTTTGGTAAAATTGTTTCCCATACGTCAACGGTAGCGAGAGCCTTAATTTGAGAAAATAGTAAAATCATTATAGTGAGTGAGTGAGAGATTTTGGCCAGCGCTAGTGAGGGGTGAATGAAAGGGTGGGGGAAACGGGAGATCCCCGAGTAAACGGTATTGTCCGGCATGATTTCTACATGCGAATATCCGGGGACTGGCCCCGCCGTGAGTCGAACCCGGATCGCCTTGGTGGGAGGCGAATGGTCTGACCATTTTTTTAAAAATGAAATGTTTGGTGCAGCGGCGATGCGGAAGTTTCCGCATCACCACTGCACTAACCATTCCCCCCTTTAATGTGACTTAATTGAGTGACCCCAATACTTTTCGCGAGACAATTTGTATAGTGACAATTTTTGAGACCAAAATGGACAAACACATATTTACACCCAGTCAGACATGGGAATCGAACCCAGAACCCTCCCCCCCCCCGCATCAAAGCTGGCCGCTCAACCAACTTTTTTTTTTTTGTTAATAAAAATGTTAGGCTCCTTGGCGAGGTCGCAACATCGCCAACGAGCCAAACATCCCCCCTTTACAGCTTATGTATTTGACAATTCCCCAGTTGTGACAGTTGTTGGTGACTCTTACAAGTGCAATGACTCTAACGGACAAACACAAATTTTACACCCAGCCAGCCCTGGGAATCGAACCCAGAACCCCTCGTATCCAAGTCGGTCGCTCAACCAACTGAGCTACGGGGGGTCGGCAACCACCTGAGCCACGGGGTGTCGGCACCATTTGGCCACCGCTGCCCCAAATTATTACAGATTTTACCAGAATTTTAAAGTTGCAACGCTAAACATTTGCTCCATTTGCTACGTAATTTTTAGTAGCCTAACTGTCCCGTTTTGTGTATGGGTTGAAACATTTCCCATAGGGCTAAGGGAGTTATTGTATAGCGTAGGTTTATGAAATAATCAATCTTTTCCGGTGTAAAACCACAATGGTAGCCTTCTTAAAACATTATCAACCTCAAAAAATAATTTTATTTTCAGTAAATATCTTCAGCACCATCATCCCTTTGCAAAGATAGCAATGTTGAAATTTCTGCAATTTTATGTATCTTCTTGTGTGTTGAGACATTCGACTGTAAGTTTCCTTTTGTCCCTCCAAATTATACCAACAATTAGTCTTGCACAAGGACTAATAAGAAAAACTGTACGTAGAGCCCTGATAAATTTCCTGTGCTGTAAAATTCAAATTTAATTTTCCCGCACTTTCGCTTACGCATTATAACTAATAAGTAAAATATTTGATTCTTCATACATTTGAAAATCTGAGTACGCAACAACAAATACTTATTAGTGGTTCATAAATATTTAACTGACAATTAGAAGTGCTTACTTTATTGTGAACAGGTTCTATTGTTTTTAATTCAAAATGCGTTACATAAACACAAAATATTTGATTATATGTAGGCCAATTGACATGTAAACGTCTTTGCGTTAGTGTAAATATTCAGTGATATGGTGTCATTAAAGAGGTAGAATTAATAGTCCTGACATTATTAATTAATTTTATATGATTTTTTATAGTATGTGTCATACCAATAGGCCTACGGCCGTTGTCGGTAAGCCTACCTGAGTGAAATTGTTATTTCAAGCAGTACTTTTTTTCATTTAAAAAAGAGTGAGTCAGTTAAACAAACTAGTAGCTCAGAACTGTACAAATATAGAAATTATTGTAATATATGCGAACGACGAACATAAAATTATTCACACGCGCCTTCACTAACTTCGTCAGAATGATTTATATAATTTTTTACTATTTAGATTTTAATATGTGATATTCAATTCTCTTTATACCTGTCTACATCACAGTTAAAATAATGTATTTGGACATATACTCGCTACGAAATATTTGGTTAAAACACAGCATGACGATATTGTACATTGAAACGATTCTTGGCACGGAAAACGCTGTTTGTCAATTGTTCGTAAAAGTCTGCCGGACCTTAACGAACGTTTTTGCTTAACCGTTACGTTTCCGAGCCTGGAAATGAAGTATGAATCCATGTAAAAGGAAAAGTTGTTATTGAGCTTTTTGATGAAATGCTCTGGAAAGTGGTCGTTGATGTGGAAATATATAACACGTACATGTGTGTACCTTGTATGCATCAGCTGTGCGGGGTTGGTTCACTGCTGTCATAAACACCACAGTAGCAACAGACGCTCCTGTGTTACGCTCACTCGTTACAGTAGGGCAAGCTTAGAAATAATAAAAAATCATTTATAAAGTTAACTGTGTCACTAACAAGCCTATGACAATAATTTAATGACTTCAATTACCAGTTTCAAATAAAATGCTGCCTTTGCTTATTGATTTTGAAAAAAAGAAAGTTATCAAACGTCGTATCATCGATAATCAACAGTGATTGTAATGACTGGATTTATTTGCTTGGACATACTCCATTGCGAAATAAATAACTGTGAAAAGAAAACTAAAAATAAGACATGAAAACATCAATAAGCAGAGTATGCTTTAGTCATCAGGATACATACACAACATGAAATTCCAAAACTGGAATCAGGTCAGATAAAACAAGGAACAAACGGACAATAAATTAAATAACAAAAATGGAGTACGTCCAAGCAAATAAATCCAGTCATCCACTCCCAATGCACAGTTATTTCAAAGATCATAGTGATTGTTATATTTTGCAGAGTTGAACGAATATGTTTGACTTTTTACTTAGTCCCTATAAAATATAAAATTTTCTTAAGTCCAGTTTCGTGACCGTCAAAATATTTAAGAATTTCTATTTTTGATAAAAATAATATAAACAAGATTGAAAATCTGCAGAATTAAATTTACGTGAAAGTTAATTTCCTGTAAAAATAAAGCAACCGTTAAATTTTTAGCTTCGTTAAAAGAATGCATTATCTTCAAATAAATGCTGTTTTCGTCTAAATTATGTTGGAATTAGAAGTTAAATAGTTACATGTTACATAATCTAAGTGCATAGTACTGTTAATATTCGTTATTGTTATATTTATTTGCACTTTCATTCGTTTTAAGTTTGTAAGTTTTTAAAACAATGAATGAAACGTTTAATTATTTTATTTTAAACACATATCTTTAAGGATTTTTGATCGTATCGTTATGATTACCAAGAGCCTCGCCTTGAGGGCGGGCTAGCGACGACGGCAGTGCAAACAGGGCGCTAGTTGCACAAGACGAGGGCCTCAGTGATTCTCCCCACCTGCACTGAAGTGTGGTAATATAATGCAAAGTATCGAGGGAATCGAGGTCTGTCTCCTTCAAGCCTTCCAGCCGTCACCACCTCACCAGGATAGTCCTGGGTCGAGACCAACGACGTGCCGCCGTCCGTCGATAGCCGACACAGTCATCATCAGCCTCCGGCATCATGCTAACGGTGAGGTCTAAGGTGTACAAAGGGCCACCCATCATATAGTAAAGTATAAACACAACTAACCAAACAGCTGCTCTCCTAGTATCTAATGTATGTAATATAACATTAGCATTTCTGTAATATAAACTATGTATAATAAAGCCACCGTAATTAGATTAACAAATTTCATTTAACCACAACCCTCCCTTCAACTTAACCTATTAACTAGTTCCAGTATAAAGTGCTTACCTTTGACTACAGCCACCGAAACACATTAAATCATGTGTAAAACATGATAAGTAACAGTTTTACAACAGTACGCAACCATCGATAGAACATTTACCAGTGTGTTACTAGTAAATCACACGTTTCGTTTTACAATTATTCGTGTTGGTGTTTTTCTATTTTTACATAATGTTCCTACAAAATCTCGTTTACATGTGCAGAAAAATATTAAAAAATGCATATACATTTCGTGATACTTACATTTATTAGACTATAGTCAGGTCTCGCGTCGATAGGGAAATATCATACCAACAATATGAAACACGGAAAATTCTAACTCTGTTCGAAACACTTCAAATATTTCATGTTCTTATTCGTTGACTCATATTAGCTAACACCTAACACTTTCTCTTCAAAAATGTAATATTACCTAATTTATCAAATTAGACATAATGTCCCATGTATAAAACCAAAAGTGGTCAGTGTAACTAATGAGCCTACTTTAATTGACATTGGTAAGAGTTAAATCTAAATGCAAAACTCTGGTGAATCTACCTGAAAGTATGTAATAATACAGTAATTTGCCCTCGTTCAGTCTTAAATTACGTGGGACATACGTCAATAAAGCCTAGTCAAATAGACGTTTGGGTAGTAGTGAATAATAATAAATTTGCTTTAATTTGGTCGTGCACTTCTTGACATGCATGTAATAAAATGCATGTATTGAAAAACGTGAACAAAATACGTAAACGTCATTTAACATTTCGTATTACTGAATGTGTACTGATTTTGACAAATTTCTGAAAAATCGTTCTTCAGCTATAGTTCAGAATTAATGGTTCCTTAGATATTTAATGTTATTAGGTTTGTTCAAATGGCTTCCATTTTGAAAATAAGAATGTGGCATGAATAATAAAAAATTAAAGTTAGTCCCATGACTAACTACTATTTGTGCACCGATTTATTAAAATTTTTGTACACTGTTCCTTAGGCTGACATTTTAAAATACGAACACGGTATGAGCAATGAACATTAAATTCAAGTCACCTTACTAAGTTCTAAATGTGTATCGAGTATGATGTGTGTGTTGCTTGCGATCAAAAATTGCTGCCACTGTGAAAATAATAAACAATAAACGGTTTGAACAAAATACATTAAATACAAGTCGTTTTACTATGTACTGCATGATGTTTACTAAATCTGATGACATTTTAAAAGATGGTGGTCTAGATATCGAATATAATGGCAAAGTGATAAAAAAATTTATGCACTTATCCGACATAGTAAAGAAAGAAACAACAACGCCGGGGTGTGAGAAAACTGAACAAACTATAGATGTTGCTTCAGCTATCATAACACATAAACTAAAGCCTGTTGTGAAAAGTTTACACTTGTACGTAAGGCAGAAGAAATTATTGTTCCGTACCATAAGGTGGATATAAAAATATATACTTTAGGCAACACCTATCAACAAGAATTTCTCATTATACAAAATGTAAAAGTAGACATAATTTTAGGAGTAGATTTTATGAAAAAAACATTCAGTTGTTCAATTTTTAATACATGATGAAATATATATATCTAGCAACAGAAATACTCTTCAAGTCCCATTACTTACAAAATAGCGGAACAAACAGACGTGGATACTGGTCAATATTGCATAAACCGTATAGCTGCAACTGAGGGCGAGAAAGTCACACAGATCGCAGACAATATAAACAATGATATGACCTTACCGTAATTATGAAGATAGGATTTCGAACAGCATACTAGAGTTGTCAGAAGCAAAGTATTTCGAAATTAAATTAGAGGTGATGGCTGGTAAACCAATTAGTTGCAGACCATACAGAATTAAACCCAAGATGAGAGGAGAATTGAGAAAATAAATTAATGAAATTATACAGGCAGGAATCATAGAGAAAGCGAATTCACCATATGCAGCTCGCAGTCTTGTAATTCGAAAGAAACAAAGGGGAATAAGATTTTAGACAGACTTCATGTCGCTAAATGTCCATTTGAACAAAATACAATACCGGACGCTTCCACCATTGTTGAATTCGTTATATGCTTTATCTAGGAGATCTCATTCACTATCCGGGCGGATGATAGTGAGGAGTAGTACAGGTGTTAAAGGACGGGTAATGCCAATATTTCGCCAAACCCTTTATATTACGTCCACTACACCTTGGAATCTTCAATGCCTCTATCGCACAATTTACATAATGAGCCCGAAATCCTACTCGAATAGAGACTTACTTACGCATCTCACGGATGTCTCGTGCTGCGAACACCGAGGACGGATCTCTGGCCAAGCAGTGCACTCCTGGACACACCTCGACGTCGTTGACGATACTTTGGCTCGATGTCGGCGACGCCCAGCGTCGATGTCGAACATTTCACTCCTCGTGGCAAGTCTTTGTAGTCGGGGCCCGAGATGATGTAAAATCATCCTCGGTAGCTTGCCCCGCCCTCGGCTGCCTTCCTGGCTATGTTATTCACGTAGCATCATGCACGCACAAAACAGGCAGAGTCAGGATGGAGTGTTTTAATATTGTGTGGTAATTGCTCACAAAATCTATGTCGAAAAAGTGTTTTCAATGTGTCCCTAAAGTTAATATGGTACCAGTAAGGCTACCTTAGAAACAGATTTTCAAATAACACTTTAACTAAAATTTGAGAACCTACTTCATATTAAACAACAAAATTATGAAGAACAATTAATAAACAACCTTTTTTCTTTCTGAGTAATTTAGTTTGGATTAATCATTGCCCGATTATTGTTCAAATTGACACGATCCTTCGGAACACTTACAGTAATTTATGTTGCACTACTGAACATAAAACAGTCGGGGAATATCAATTAAAAGGTCGTCTTATCGGAAATTGCTAGAGTTGGCTAGTTTCGAAATTAATGTTTATTAAATTATTGCATTTTATTGCAACTCGTTACGTAGACATTGAGACTGTCTTGGAAGGTCGTGTAGCCAAACAAAAAGGCGTGTCACAATGATGTAGTTTCGAGGGCTTTTAACATTTATGATTTGTAACGCGGATGGAGTAAAACTCTATTGCACAGTACGGTAAAGTTGTTGCAATCCGTGGTCAATGAAAATCTAGTAAGTTAAGGGAGCTTTACGTCTTGTCGACAGCGAGGTCATTAGAGACTGGGACACACAACTTGATACAATAACAGGATCTGACACAAGAATCGGTCATGGCCTTTGTTAAGGAATCATCCCAGCATTCGCCTGGAGCGATTTCATGAAACCGTGGAAAACCGACTTATTGATGGGTAGAGCCGGGGATCGAACCTAGTTCCTCCAGAATTCTAGTCGAAACTGTAACAGTTGCACCACCACCTTGCTCAGTGAAAATGCAATAATAAAATGAAACCGAGTCGTATTGCTCAGTTTTGCTTAGGTAAAACCGTTGGTACATTCCCCTTGCGTTAAATTTTAAATTTCTTGCTGTGCTTCGCTAATACGAAAAATATGCATTGCTAAGTCACAACAGACCACGACAGTAAAATACTAATTAACATTTTCTCTATTTTCCTTTTTTTTTTGTTTTACGCTATTGTCTCTGATTTATATAAAACTGTTTATTGTTAATCTGTATAGTATGCACCGCTGTAAAATGAAAGCAAAATAAATTGTAAAAGTATTTAAGCAGAAAATCAGCATCAGTGAAAAGAAAATGACGATAAGAAATACTAAAGTAGAGTAAACTACACAGAAACAAAAAGTGTAACAGTAGAACAGTCGTTATTAAGAATTTGCTTTGAGAATTATTGCTTAAAATAAACGAGATAAACACTTTAATTGAATGGTATAAGAAAACTCAGCAAGAAGCAAAATTTCTTAAGAAATTAGACACGTAACTGAAGAAAAGATTAGCAAAACGTTATGCGTTAAGTTTGGACGTGAATCTGGGCGTCAAGTTTAGAAAGAAAACGATGGCAAGAATTGGAAGCTTTTGAGACGCGAGCGAAGTGTGGGGTGAAAGTTAAACTTGCAGATAAAATCACTAACTGGGAAGTAGCTAGAACCGTTTGACGGTAAAAGGATTCTAATAGAGACTATATAAGCGAAGAAGAGGATAGTACATGCTTTGAGAGGAGATAGTTTCCAGAGCACAGTTTTGAAGGGTCTGTAAAAATAAAAAAATAAATTAAATCAAAGCAGAGATACAGACTGACATTAATGAGAGAGTAAAAATTTGTTCCTGGAGAAAAGCCAGTTAGCAAAGGTAAAAAAATATTATTGAGAAGTTGGACGTTAAATCAGTATATTTACCCTTAAAATTATTGAGATATTTATGTTTGTTGCAATGGGAGTTTACAATTAGAATTTATTGGTTTGTGGACATACGCTATTGCTAATGAATTGCTGATCAAACTTGTGTTGTATGAAAAAGTGCAAAAAATGATATAAAACGCACAAAAAAAAACAATACCAGAAGAATTCTGTCAGTTTTTATGTATTTTTTTTAAAATTATTATATTAGACAACAAAGAATTCTAGAGACATAATTCAGTAGAATATAGACACAACGCCCAGACGCAAATCTAGAACCAGATTCCCAATATTCGCATTCGCATTCGCATCTTGTTGTTCCGACCAGCTGTGTCTCAGCCTGAAGACAGGAAATAGATCGCAATTCCCGAAACGTTGCATACTTACGGTCGTTTTAACTTGCATTCTGTTTAGTATTTTGTTTGTTGTCCACTGTTCACTGGTTTTGTCTGTTTCCATGTGTTTTCATATTGGAAATCTGGTTCTACATTTGTGCCTGTATTTTTTGTCTGGGTGTTGTTTCGATATTCGATTGAATTCTATTTCTAGAATTTTTTGTTGTCTAATATAATCACTAAGAAAAATTTAAAACTGAAAGAATTCCTCTGGGATTGCTTTTATTTTTCTGTTTATCCCCCCCTGTGTTTGTGTGCGTTTTATATAGTTTTTTTTGTAATTATCTATTCAACACAAGTTTGATCAAAAAAATCTTGAGCAAAGGTGTATGTCAACAAACAAATAAATTCTAACTAAAATGATTAGTTTGTTCTATAGTAACTAAACTGGTACTTAATTTTAATGTTCCATCCGTGAGACGTACAATTTACGCGCAGTCCCGGGTTTGATACCCCAGCCCACGAGTATCGTACGAAATTTATTTGTTTTTGGTGTGTATTGTTCTTTGAAACGTGTTCTACACGTCAGAAACTATCGGATAGAATAATCTGAAAGATGCAGGTAAAAGACACTTTCTTCTACACAGCAAAATTTTGTTTAAGTATGACCCATCGCAAACTAACTTTGCAACGAAGGTATTTAGTTTGCGGTAGTGAAATCTTGCCGTGCAAACAACAAAGCAAAGGTGAAAAAGTTATGAATTATGACACTTTTTGTCATAAAAAGGTTTTCTTAAAAGATAATACAAGTTTTATTTGTAGCAAAGAAATTTTTTTTTCTACACAAAGTTTGTATTAAAAATACCACAACTTTCTTTACCAGACATATTTCAAATATATTATTTTAGCAATGACACAATTTTTGTTACAATAAGTGTATTTTTTAAAACTAAAACTAGAGCAGATATAAACAAATGTGTTTAGCGTTTTTGTTAAAAATGGTTTTTGCCGATACAGCTAATTATTTCAAACAAGAAAGTAAAGGGTTTCGACAAAAAAGTCAATTAACCGGAATTTCGGTAAATTAGTTAACACCATAGTATTTACGGCCTTGTAAAAATCGGCCAAAATGGAGAAGATCACTTCAAACAAATATACAAAATAGATATTTCATATATGCTCTCGTTTAGCTATCAATGTCAGTATCGCGAAAAAGTAGAGCTGGCCCGATACCTGATTTTTTGCCAATGTTAACATCCCGCGATATAAATATTTTCCGCCAATATTCTGATCGCCGACACCATTGGACTGTATGCATCTTAAGAAATACAGCAAGCAAACATAATTTCTCTCTCTTTATATTGAAAATTAAGTAAACAGAAGGTTGACACAACAAATAAAATATTGCTGGAGATAATTTTCAGCAAACTAACAGAGTTTATGTTTGTAAAAATTTGAAATATAATCCTATCCTCATAAAAATGTAAAATTTAACACGTTTTTACTACACTGACTAAATCATAGAAAACAACAGTGTGTTAAGCCACAAGACTAAAATTTAAATTTCTTGGGACAAGATCCCCACTATTTAAAAAGTCTGCAAAACTCGAAGTTTTTTTCAGAAAAAAAAAACAATATTGTAACTATTTCAGCTATGAGTGACAACCTCCTCTTCACAAGAAAGCTACAAGTACTAAATAATTCTTATGATTCAACACTAACTAGAAACTGGTATGCACAAGTACTTTAAGGCTAACTTATTTAGTGTTGGATATTTTGTATGACATCACTGTACAGTACTTATAAACACACGCCAGAATTCGCGGATCCAAGTATATATAAAATAACGACTCTTGTATTTGTTTGAGAATTCAATAAAAAGATTACTTCAATGGCCTTCGGCGTGATCGTGTACAACCATAAATACAAAAGAAAACAAAGAACTGATGCTGTGCACACAGTATATGGTGCTACTGTTATGTGATAGGATGTGAAAACATCGTAAAATATCACGCCAAGTAGTCAGTTATATTGGATCAAAGACGGTGCCAATTTGAGAATTATGAATTTCGACAGCTAAAAGTGTTTCATGTAATATTGTACGGTAATGCATACCCATTACGAGTTAGTAGAGTATTATTTAAACGGAAAGGATGTGTTTAATTTGCAATCTCCTGAATATTATAACCATGGTCTCAGACCTTACCGTGATTCTAACCTGCATGGCTGAAATACATTGGCTTTGTGTACGACATTTCACATTTTATTGGTAAATAAACGCATTGCAAGCTTTAAATGAATTTTTTTTTAATGTGAGTGTTAAAATTATAAACATTTTCCGATAAATGGTTAACAAACAATTATCTTAAGTCTGAATCACGATTAATATTAATACTTCGAATTAAATATTCGGCAATCCATGGTAACATGTTAACATTTCTGTGCTAACGAAAACTGGCTTTAAACCGACTTTTCTTTACAGATATCGATAAAATGTGACACATGTATCCTATGGAAAATTACATCGCCGACATCTAAAATATCGGCGGTATTGGCATTTGCCGATAAATATCGGGACAACCCTGGGAAAAAGTAAAAACAAGAGAATGTGTTCTTAAACTAAACATTTTTTATGCGCAAAGTAACTTTGCAGTGGCCGTATTTAACCGACATTTTACTGTGGTAAGGATAGTGTTATTAATGTGTAATATCAATTGAAGCCGCACAACGGAGGGTGGTGGGGGTGGCAGTATCCCGAGTAAACCCTGCAGCCAGCCACGTCCGCCAAGTTCCTCAAGTGCGATAAATCTGAGATCGACCCCGCCGGGAATCGAGCAAGGAAGGACATAGTGGTAGGCGAGCCCCAACTTGGCAGTCAGGAATTGCTCCCGGGTCGGAGAGGAAATTCGCGGCCAGAGTACGAGATCTGGTGCGCGCGACAGGGATAAATAATAGTATCCAGGGGCGAGCGAGGCCTCGCACGCACCGGGCGATACGCAGGAATCAATCACACGTGGACAGGTCGCGCTTGACGGCGCGGGGGAGGCGCGGCGGACGAGAGACTCGTAATAAATCGGCGACAATTCCGCCGTGCCCTCTGTGACTGCGACCATCCGTCTTCTTCCAGCGTGTAGCGACATAGCAACAACGCCGGCCCCCAGAAATCGTTCAGAGTCTGTTATATAATACAACTTGGCTTACTGCAAATTAAATGTACTGTAGCGTGCTTTAAGTCCTACAGTGAAACTCTGTACACCAGTTGAGTGGCTTGCACGCAGAGATGATATTTTGTTACATTCTCAGGTCAGCAGCACCTATAACGCTCCAAAGATTTTGCGCCTCACAAAAACACAGTTTTTATGGGAAGCGGCGACGGGCCTCCGTAGCATATTCGAGTAGGTCCTGGGTTCGAATCCTACCTCGAGCATGGATGTTTTGTTGTCCATTCACGTCACTTCACGCTCATCGGCTCTTAAGATCTCGTTTATAAAGGGCGGTAAACCTCTCTCACTTCACCACAATGGATCGGCCTCAACCTCGAAAATCAATCGAACTGAACGAAACAACTTCACAAATTGTTCAAACGTTTTAAGTAATAATTGTGCTGTAGTGTTGGCATTATTGGGTAGTGGCGTAATTCCCTTGTCCACTTCCGCTTACGCTCTTAGCGAGTTATAATAAACCTTTGTTTCTTAAAGCATCTCCGAAATCAGACACACTTGTTTGTATCTCGATTGATGACCCATCGATTCGAAATAAGCTGCTGTTGTTTTCAAGCAGATTTTAAGACCGACGTCTCACGTACCATCTTTACCTATGGTCCAACCATCGTGCATGTAATTAAACATGTGTCAAATTGAAACTGTTTGACATGTTGCAGAATAATCGCTTGATTAAAGTTGTAATTAATTTTAATTAAATCTCAAGTCACACATATAGTGAAAAGCACGAAAATACTAACATGTGTATAGTATCTTTTTTGTTATTGGAAATCACGAATTTGGAAATATAGTTCTTTGAAACGTGTGATGCACGCTGCAGCGAAGTCTCAAAAAATGTTTTTTGTAATATTTTGATGATATTTAGTATGCCCATACAATTATCTTACTGCAATATATTGTAATGAATCAGCGCCCTGGACAGCATTGCTACACACTACACCGGCGTTCAGACAGTGGATTACGCCCTTTCTCTTTCCCCTCCATCTGCTTTGTTATCTCCAGTCATGCGACGTGTCGGTGGACTACGCCCCACTTCTTTTCCCCCATCTTACCACCCATGGCGACGCTTACCACTCGCGCCGAGCTGACGTCACAGGCGTTCTGAATGGGTGGGCACCTGTCAGTCATCCAGGACAATAATACAGTTCGAACGTTACTGAATGTTCCCGGAACACCGATAATGTTCAGCTTTCATCAACCAGCATGACCGGTGAGCTCTGAGAATATTCTGGGCGTCGTCGCGGGTGACTATAAATACCGGCCCACTGCGCCCGTAGAGTGAGTAACTGCGGCGTTCAGCGGGTGAGTGTTTGCAACGAACTTGGGAGCCACAGACGAGACGGGACCAGCAGATCGAGGAGAGACTATGGAGGTGTGGACGACGATGATACTCTTCGAGTGGTGTGAGTAAGGGTGAGAGTGGAGGAAAATGATGAAATATAGCTGTGTATTGTGAAACATTTCTAGATACGAACTTATGTGGAGGAGGACTGATTTGAGAGAGAGAGAGAGAGAGAGAGAGAGAGACGATATTAATTATATATATCCTAGAGTAGTAAATTTGACTTTAAGGGATATTACCTGTATATATTTGCAAGTGTTTATTTGAAAAGTGTGAACCGCGAGCGTTATATACTTAATGTAGAGTGTTTGTAGAGATTGTAATTAAATAAAAAAAACTTTTATTTATTTAATTATCAAACCCCTCCGTCCCAAACGAACCTGGTTGCGCCCAGGATAGCGTAGTTGTTACAATATAAACAATCTTATATTAGTATACATAATGGTTTATGTAATGCCTTGGCGATCCTTAAATTACAATTTTTTATATTTTCTATACATAAATGTTTGTTTTGAGCCGAAACGTGGGAAATATATTGAATGTGAACAAACAACAAACGACTTTACGGAGCCATTGTGACGACGAATGTTTTTGCAGACTGAACAGTTTAGCATTGCACCGATCTAGGGCGTGTGAAACGTTCACTTTCCTGATAGATGATATTCCAGAATGCAGCTCGTTCTATTCTCCTGAATTTTAATGGTGACGTCTAACATTAAATACACTTTTCTAGGGCGCGACGACAGAATATGGGTAAGATAACCGAACATGTCTAATGTTATAATAATTTTCATAGTTTTTCAAGATATGGTTCGTTTAGTAGACATGTATTGCGACTTTAACTTGCTTTAATAAAATATTATATATGTCATGTTTTTTGTAAAACGGCATGTCAAAGTCAAAATTCAAATAAACGTTTTTTACAGCAAAGGAGAAACCTACTGATTTACCTAAATTAGCCAATTGACACTACGAAACAGTGCCACGGTGCACATCAATAAATTTATAAAACCACATTGTATTTTTTATTAAAAATACTGAATTTGATAGAAAATTACACATATTCTGAGATATTTAAAAAATAAAAAAATATTCAATGTGGTTTTATACGTATTTTCGCGTAGCCTATGGCACTGTTCTTAATTACGAATTATTGAACTTCTATAAGCCAGTTGTTTCTCCTTTCTAGAACAAAATCGTTTTATGCGAATCTAGAAATTGCATTGTCATTTTACAGAAACTGTGAAATCTAAAAAATTGTATTACATTACAAACGAGTCACAATATAGGCCTATGTCTACAAAACAAACCATATCTCATGCATACATTAAATTATTAAAACAATTTAAATTTTCCGTCAACTTCAACCTTAAGAGCGCGTGGTACATAATTCAACACTAAAAGCCTTAATCTATAACTGTAGGTTTCTTGAAGCCAATTAGCGAAAATTAAACAGTAGCAATCCTAGACAATAATTTTAGCCATCGTTTTAAACAAAATTGTTTCCAGTGTTACGATCTTCTGAGGCACAATTTCTGACGCTGGAATCTCGTGTATTTAACTGCGGCGCAAGGGATCCCGCATAATGATTTAGTAATTTTGGATAAATATTTGCTCATAAAGTTGACAAATACCATTATCTAGAATTGTCATTGAGTATTTTATCCATATTGGCTTCAAAAATGTGTAAAAATCAATTTATATTTTCAGCGTTTATTTATCTGCCGTGCACTCATAAGAGACCTATAAAGCTGACGCACGAACATTGCTGCAGCGTGTCAGGAGAAAGTTTTTTTAAAGAAATTCTACTAAACGTGTGTTCGATACTCTTATGCTAAAAAATAAAACATATTTAAAACTATGCTTCTCTATTTTTCTATTCTAGATATCATGCTAAGAAACATTTCTTCGGGGCACCTCAAAACGGCTACAAACGGCTTTTTCAGACTGCTGTTATGTAATAAATACAAACAGAAATTGAAAAAAAAAAAAAAAAAAAAAAAAAAAAAAAAAAAAAAAAAAAAAAAAAAAAAAAAAAAAAAAAAAAAAAAAAAAAAAAAAAAAAAAAAAAAAAAAAAAAAAAAAAAAAAAAAAAAAAAAAAAAAAAAAAAAAAAAAAAAAAAAAAAAAAAAAAAAACTTTGTAGAAGAACGCATGGACTTTGCTACACACTTTCTGAAACTAAAAAAGTAAGAGTCGCCGCTTAAAGGCCAAAACACTTAACGCTGTTTTCGTTCCCTGCGCAAAAAGTGATACGATTGTGTGCGAACGAGGCGATCTAGCTCGTATCCTTTCTAGTTTCTATACCTCAAATGCAGCACCTAGTGCCTGCTGTACAGGGCCCTTAAGGATGTTCAAGTGCGTAAAATTATTAATTTTATATTATTATGAAATATTGTTAGTTTTACAGACGATACTTGTGAGTACAGTTTCCTCTTACAAAACAATATTATCTTTCGTAGTTTTCCAATAACTGTACGTCGAAGTAAAATTTTGCATTATATGCTTTCATGCAAATAGCAAAAACAAACTTACGTAAGCGAAATAATGCACGGTGAAATAAAATACCATGGACTACGTAATGAAGCATTTAAATAATATCCCATGAACTATTTTAACATTGAAAAAAAATTTGAATTTGCAATTTTTTTTTCTGTATTTCAGTAATTTTTTTTAAAATTCAAAATATTACGTTGTGGGTTTTAAAATGTTTTCTTGCAGAGCTCATGGGATGTTAGTTCACAGTGAGTTATTTTTTTTAAGTAGATAAATTCGTTTTCGCTATTTGCACGGCAGCGTAAGAGGCAAACTTTGACTTTGACGCACCGCTATGAGAAAACTATGAGAGATAAAATTGTTTTGTAAGAGGGAACTGTGCTCACAAGTATCGTCTACAAAACTAACATCATTTCATAAAAATATAACATTTAGATTTTATCATACTTGAATATCCTTAAGTGTCCTTAGCGCGTGCACTCAGGCACGGCCTTAGTCATCTTGTACTATCAGTAAACTTATCAGCGGTCTGGTTTAGCTACAAGACACCTATATTACATTTTTTAAAACACAAATTTAGTATGCACGGTTACTATACAGAATATTACTCTGTGGTTTACTTAAATTTGTTATTGACGGAATAGTGGCATGAGTCTGTCGTAACAACGCTAGCGTACAGTTGCCCGTGATGTTATACATTTTACCATTCTACATTTTCTGTTCGGACGAAGTTTATTTTTCCTACACGATTTAGAAACAAATATTATAATCAAAAGTACACAAATTCTACACGGCGCCTGTAACTACGCCTTATTTAATTAGTTTACTACAGTGCAATGTATTTCTAAGTTTCAGTTTAAGTATTTTAATTATGCACTCCCTACTGAGAAGAAGCTGTATATTTCGTACCAAACAAGCGTCGTGCAATGATGGAAATGGTTACTAGCGACGTTGGTCATACATGTTTTTAGCTTGTCAGATTTTATATTTTGCTAGTAAGAAAGCTGTGTATATACATTACATTGTATTATTTGACTTGAAGAATATATATTTTGTGTTTTATTATTTGATACAACTGTTTCTCTTTAAATTATTTTAGCTGATTCCAAAATATTTCCATGCAAAAACCCTTCCCAAAAGTAAAATAAGTTTTTATATCTGTAATTCTTTTAAACTGTTGCTAACGGTTTCCATGACCTAAGCGCTAAAATTAATTATAATTTTTAAATTAAGATCCAGTGGAAATTAGTTGAAGGATTAAGTAAAGTCATTGAATTCATGATAAGAGGCAAATTGTAACCTGTAACTGCATGCCGACCGACGTTAAACATCCGCTGTGTGAAAAATTGTATTGTGTTCAACCAGATTTCGAAACAGGTTCACCAAGGCGTGCACTCGGAACGCCACGAAAGAACTAAGACTTCCAAAGTTACAAAATTTTAAAATACTTTTTCGCAGCTGTCCATAAAGTGACAGTTCAGGAACATCCCTAGTTAATTAATTAATATATTTTCAGGGTAATTTGCTTAAACTATTTTCTCAAGGGTAAAATGCCTATGACAATAAAATTTTTTTGTAGCAAAGACAAATGTATCTTTGTTACTATGGTCGACGTTTTGATACTGGAATATCAATACGGTTTTTAAAGAATTGGGATTTCAGTGAAATATTGTAATATTGCTCCATTCGTTTATAATACGTATTCTTCAATTACACAAATAATTGTCTAATGCATCGTTTTTGAATACATATGCTTTGTTAAAATCCTTCAGTAACTTTTTTTATGAGGAAACTGAAAAAAGCGAAGCGTGTTTTCGTATTCCCTGTAACTTTTTCTCTTCTACCCTCACAGATACTCCCCTATAGTCAATGTCTACCTTGACTGCCACCCCTCAGTGTGCCTCCTCAGACAAGAACACGGCAAGCTGTCGTTCAAAGTGTAGGTACGTCTGTCGTCAGGATTTTGCTCAACTCTAATTTATGCAGGGACGCTACATAATATGGCTTGCAGTATAGCCGTGCATAATAATTTCACAAACAACTTCGAAGTTGTGACTAGAAAACCTGCCGTCCGACACACTACCTAAGAGATAATTGTTTGAGTTAGGTACCATAAAATGAGGCGACATGGGACATAAAAAAAATACTTTCCTCGTGTATAGTCAACATTGAGAAAATTAATTTACGGGAATTATATTCCAAATTATGAATCTCGACAAGAAATTACAGTTGTATTGACTCCAAGTTTACACACATAGAACATATACACTGCGCAAATTTGACCCAAGTCACCCCAAGTGTCCCGATTTACCCCATTTTCGGTACCTGCTAAATTCATAATCTAAAATAATGAAACCTGTTGCATATTTAATTCGCAAGGGAACATTATGTAGGAATGTTTGTGAATGCAGATATTAACAAAATTACATACTGGCGAATGCAAATGAGCATTATCATGCAATGTATACCCAACTGCTGAGTACAAGGCGATGTGTATTGCGTATTGGGTAGTATTTTTTCTGTATCGTTTCATAAAAGGCTAACACATTAAAAGATAAACGAGAAACATTATCTTTCATTTACGCCTAAATTATAGTCACAATTAGTACTACAGAATCTTGTAACGGAAGTAACAACTTTCCAATAGCCATGGGAAATGTGCCAAGAATATTTTAAAGCCGAGTTAATTATATTAAAATAATGATGTTTATAGTGATATACAAAACTGTTTGGGCACTGATAACTTAATATTTATTTAATACATTTACTTTTGTAGAAAACTACTAATATCAATCAATAATTACAATCCTAGAAGTCTAAGTAGCTGAAATTATGGTCAGTTCTCTTGTACAAATTTAGGAAATACATAAAATGCTCTGGAATCATGTGACTGCGGTCTGTGGAATCGACAATAAATGGGATACATTTTAGAAACATATATTTTATCTTAAATCATCAACCCTTCTGTTGTTTCCAAACATCCTTAAGAAAATTTACTAAGAAAATAAGAATACTTTACACATGAATTTGTGCAAAATGAAATTGTACTTGCATATATAGCTTACGATTGCATTTTACCTTTAAACGCCATTTAAGTGCGTAGTTTACTTAGAATTACAGAATTTTACTTTTTTGTGACATTACAAAACTCATTCGCGTAGATAAATAAGTTAACTCGCACAGAAATGAGAGTGTAATTGGCACTACCCAATACATCTGTAACACTGTAAAAGAAAGAGTAATTTAAAAAAAGGATTTTAAAAAATATCGTACGTAGCCTACAGTAAATTTGCTCTGCTGCTGTAATTTTGTGGAATACTGGTTAAGGCCTTGTTCTTTAGTTGTGTAGTCGTTTCGGAAATATATATTTTCAACGCAAATTAATACATATATAAAAAATTTCATTCCTACAGTTTTAACACTTGCGTATCATCGTTTGTATCGGAATTTTTCTGTTGCAATACACCAAATGGATTTTTCAATTTTTGCCCCTGAAATATAACATATTTTGTCGTCAAAATAAGCCAAAATGAAGAAAAACAAATTTTTTGCTAGCAAACTGTACATAATTTTAAAAAAAGCTCTGGCAAAATTATGTATAGTGTTAGTGTATACAGTCTCAAGTTTTTTCAAAGCATTTGGTTTTAAAATATTAGCGTTATTTGTAATTGTTTGAAATAAATGAAAGATCATGGCCGTAAGAAAGCGTTATAGCTAACTGAGACAAGAACCTGTTCGTGTTACAATTTTCGTAAAGAATTGTGTTAAATTTATTAACAAGTAATACAAAACCACACAGTTTTTACTTTGGCATACCATATTGCAAACATTCCGATAAATTTATTAACTATCGGAGATGTGAGAAATAGTACATTATGCTCTGCACATTAAACACTGTATGGTAAAAGTTACATAATAAGTAAATATATTTTCGTAGCGAACGCCAGTGAACATGACAGCGAGTACAACGTAAATTCAGATAATGTGGGAAAGACGAATATAAAGATACATTCACATAAATCTCTGGTGTTGTTATGTACATCTAGTTCACGGCAACAAAATAAAACCGAGTAGTTTGGTTCTTTATTTTCTTTATAAGTATGGTATGATTGGTTACAGGTTATTTATTGACAACCGGTTTCAAGGTGCCTTCAATGCTTATACTTATACGAGCATTATATTATTAATTTTAAAAATATAGTTATGTATAATGTGTGTGTTATTACTTTATGTTTTTGTATACAGCTGTGGTCTCAAATGAATTTCTGAAAACTACATATTTCTATTAAGAAACATATTTCCTCGTGAAATAAGCGTTACGTTGATAAAAGAAATGTATCTTCTTAACGTTTTGACGAAAATGTTTTGAAAGCCGCAAAGAAAGACGATCGACTGAAATAATCAGGAAGAAAAAGTTATGCTCTCCGGGCTTCCATTGAAACAGTCTTCAGCGGCGAGGATTCTCAGGACTCTTATATTTTACGTCTCTTTTGAAAACTTTCTAAAGGTTGTCTTGGGTTGGAAAGGGGGGAAAGGAGGGAGGAGGAAATGGTGTAACGACTAGACGAAACGTCGTACTGAAGGAAAACCCAGCCAGGGCTGGCCTACTTCCACGTGGGGAGAATCGAAACGATCGGACTTAACGCTCGCACGCGCCAGGGTAGAGTAGATATGTGTGTGTGTGTGTGTGGCTCGAAGCATGTTGAGACGTGCCGGTCCGCTGTGTCCGGCCGGCTGCGTCCTCCCAGGGGCTTTGCTCTGCCGCCGCCAAACGCCCTCTTCGGTCCAATGATCACGGTGCTTACAGCCAGCCGCTTACCAGGGAAAAAAACTCTTCTTGAAAGAAATTGTGTATTTTTTTTTAAAATCTTATTTCTTCTGGAAACAAGGCACACTTTAAAAATTACGTAGTTGTACTAGAGTATTCTACTTTCATTTAAGTGCACGCTTCCATGGAGGAGTTGTAATAAACCTACCTTCAGCGAGCGTAATGAATTTAATTTTACATCTGGGAACTGTATACAAGTAATAGCTGTAGGGTCAATACACAGACGTCGATATTTTAAGATGTTCTGTTGTAAGCCTCTCTAAAATGTAATTCGGCTGACAACTGAGGTTATTACTAATTTAAAAAAAAAATACTGCTTCTATTCTTAACTACTCATGCAACGATATAACAGGGAAAGCCTACGTTTCAGCTGAATACTTCATGTGAAATATAATTACTTCGGAGGGAATCAGGTACACAAGATACACAAAATTCGAGCATGTGTGTTTAACTTCGGCTTTTGTATTTGTTGTGATAAAAATGAGATGGTGATGTTTTTGGGGTTTCTTTCCTTGCAACGTTAATGCTGCACACAGCCTGATGATGAAAAATCAAGGCATTTAATGTTGTTGCTTGCTCATAATTTCCCGTAGGTCTGCTTGAACTAAAAGTCACATTTTGAGTCGACACGTGTCAAATTAAGGAGCCAATTTTTTTTTTTTTTTTGCTTGTTTAAACGCGTTTTTTATGTAAGACTGTGGAAATCAAATTTACTTTAATGTATTGGGTAACAACTGATAATGAAGCTTCAACAACATGAATCACAAAGGAATTGCATATTTTGAGATGGAAACAGAAGGAACGATATAGGTCACTCATTGTATAGGTTGATAAAACCTGTTGAAGACTTTGATAGTAAATGTCATTTAGCGCAGTAATACGGTTGTTGTTACTAATTTCGTGTATTGCGTAACGTGAATCCTACACGTAACACCCAACCATTTTGAAAGGTGGTGTTATGGTAAAATTTTCACGTCTTATTTTACGAAGATGTTTTTCTTCCTACCTGACTGCGCACTGCAATGCATTGGATTGAAATCTAAATAAGTGTGTGTGTGAATGTGTGTGTGTGTGTTGGTGAGAGCTGGAATATGTGTTTTTCGTGGCGGGAGGGGGCGGGATCTTACATTAGTGAGTTGAACCAATTACAAGTACGTATAAGTTTTTGCACTGTTAGAATTTAATAAAAAATCATATAATTAATTTGAAGTAAACGTATCAGTATTATATTACCGAAACATTAGAAGCATTTCCACAACAAATGTTAAAAAAAATGAATAACATTTCGAGCTGTGCAAATATGTTACCCAGCTTAAGGCATCGCGGTGACTTTTTCAAAGGCAATGACATCTTTGTTCGTTTGTGACAAACAGATCAGTCCTTCGAAAACTAGTTAGATAAACGAATCCTTTCTAAAGATACCCGGAGTTCGTGCTGCCCAGTCTAACAATGCTGCAGTTTTTTTTCTGCGTACCAAACCAGTTTATGAATACTAATTTTAATCACCACGTCATATTCTTTCTCATGTATTTCACTTAGGATGAGAGAATGTCTGGGTGAAGGTAGACGCGGCAGCTGAAAGACTGGTTTAGGATTGCGGAGGTTTAGAGGTTAGACCAGTATTCCCTCATTAATTTGTCTCTGGTTCAATACGCGATGTATTAGATCCCGATTTATACAATTCGGAGCCGTGACATATATTACTGTTGATCGATGTTTTTTTTTCTAGCGTTAATAACATTTCCACTTCCCTTGCATTCCTCAGTTGCTCCATATTCACCTCAATTTCACTGTTTACCTTCACGGTACCTGAGAAAATTTGTTTTACACGTTGCGCAGGAATCTTAAATGTGTCCAGCATCGTAAAAAAAATGAGAATGAAGTAACAGGGCCATCAAGTGTCTTCTCTGTGTAAAATATTTCATTCGTACACCTTACTTCTGCTGTGGGTTACGAGTGATTAATATCTCGATCACTGAAAAGCCAAGTCAAAGCTTTTGTCATAATTAAATGAGTAGTAGATAGCTGAAGTATACACAAAGAATAATATTTAATTTCAAACTTCTGAACCTTTAATTAATTTGGGACTAAATAGAATATGTGCCGAACAAGTATCTCCGTTCCATAAAAAAAAACTTACTTTAGGTGGGTAAACAAACGGTTGGGATAAAGTTATCTATGATTTCCATTGAATAATGTTGATTCCTCTAGAGGTTACACGTGTCAATGTTATTACTTTCGCAATGGTGTAGTTTCTGCAAGCAGCTGCGCTGGTATTGGCCAGGGAGCTGTTTCATGTTGACACTCCATTCTTCGTTAATGTTAGGTTTTGCGCCCGAAATTATCTCCATAAGCACAAACTACATAAGCGGCAGAAAATAATAGTCCCTTTACTGATCCCAGCGCTGCTGACGACAGAAATTGTCACCTGTCAAACTCGTCCATATAAGAAATTCAGTTTTCTTCCTAACCTGTAGTAGAACTGACATTAACTTGAGTTACAACTATTTTTATTCGTTATGATGAACAGCTGTTAACTTTTAGCTGTCAGGAAGTTAAATAACTTTTCTAAACCTCAATACCTTCCCAACACCGCAATTCACTTTGCAGTGCAACCACGTTAAATTATACTTCAGCTGAATGTCAGAAATGGTAATATTGATAGTAAAGTGGTATTAGAATCATTCTGTCGCTTATATTATGAAAATAGAATGTATGGAATATTCGGTGAGCTGTTGAAATTTAACGCACACGTAAAGTATATTAATTTGCAGTTTGTATCAACTTAAGAGAGAAAGTAAAGTATTTAATTTATTCCAATTCGAAAATTCGATATTATTTTTATACAATGTGGTTATCAGTGAGATTATCAAACAATGAACACCCAATTCGATAAAGATAGAAATCTGCAATTTGTGTACAACGTGCATACAGATGTTGCACTTTGGAGATAATTAATTTAAATATATGTTTCGGTATACCTTACTATGTACTACACTACGTGATCTCATGTGTAGAGAATAATTAGTAGGATTTTTTAGTGAAAAAAATTTTTTTGCCAAGCTATAATGAAACATTTTCGTGCTTGTCTGCAACTTAACTTTGGTCCATGAGCACGTCCCTTTGTCGGGAGAAGATAATAATTTTAATGCATAAATATGAATAATATCACTGCTTAATCAAACGTCTGTTATTTGCAGACATACAGCCAATACGTAAAAGCTCTAATCATTTTGACGCTGACGTCGACATTAGCTGTAGTGTTTTGTTACTCGGCTAGTAACGAAACTTTGTCACTAAAATCAGGTATCCGTAGAATAACGTGTTATATTAATGCATTTTACCAAAGTGATCCGTAAATTATACATTTATTCTTAACAGTAAATATCAGCATTTGTTTGCTGAGGTTATTAAAACGTTTCCAGTGATAATTTTACCTGAACAGTCTAGCTAGCCACTGAAAGCACTTATTTGTTTGTAATTTTACAGGAAGTGTTAACATTCAGGGTTCATATCGAAATGGCTACAAATGAAGCAGAATGTATTTGCTAATTGTTGACTTGGAAAGTTTCAGTGAAACAGAACCTCCACTTAGATACTGCACGGGCAGACTCGGCCCACGTTTCGGCTAGAAGCACAGTATTTACCTTCGCCATTCTACCAATACTTCGTTCTAATGCGTTTGTCGTGTTGGCGCCCATTTCGCGCCGGAACGCGCGCAAAACTGTGCTGATACAAAGTACCGCGTGTGTGTTTTGTTTCCGTGGTGTAGCGGGTAGCCAGCGCCTTGTTTTCCCGCCACACGCTGCAATAGTGACTTTCCTGCGCCGCTGTTTACGAATGGTTGAATGCCAACCATCAGTTTAGGTGAGAGGTTTGGGGAGCTCTATGAAATAACTGCCTACCTGGTGGCTGGCACGCAGTTTTAACGAGAAATTTTATTTTTTGTCTTTTAAGTCGTTATAAATGTTACTCTTTCAAACAGGCGAGTGTTGTACATACAGTTTTAAATCAAGTTCGTGATAGAAAATGTATTTAAAAAAAAATTTAAAGCCGTCAAGTTTTTCCAGCAGGGATGACTTTGCAACCCTTAAAGTGTTTAATGTTTCGGTTGTTTGATTAAGAAATGAGTAACTCTACGTAAGTGTTTTGAACCACGTACTGAAACCATCCATTTCAAATAACCTAACCGGACTATCGCAAATAAATATAAGTGCCATAAATTCACCCTCATCTGTCACAAAGTAAATTATGTTTACGGTACAAATTATTGTAAAATTTAAATTTGAAAATAACATCTCAGATATTAACAACTATAAATAACATTTTTGCTAAGTTTTCGACTCACAGTTTTATTTCAGAAAAAACGTTTTGTTTGAAAAATATGTCATGGAACATAAATTTCTTGAGAAGTAAATAATAGTACCATAGACTCCCAATTAAAACTTGGTCGATGCAATATTAGATTTCAAAGATCTAAACAGCCCCTTCTCTCTTGTGCATTACATCACAGGAAAAAATGTTTTGTGTTGGCTGCAAAATGTTTTGGCACTATCAAATTCATCACATTTATTTTTTACTTCGGTGGAATTGTTTAAGGGGGAGGGGGAGCAAACAATTTTTGTGATCACTAAAACAATTTGGTGAGATCTAAAACGGCAAGCTTTCGGCAAGATAGGTTTATTACTTTCTCTCTCAAGTTCACACAAACTGCACATTAATATATACCGCCGGCCCGAAGACGAAGGTATGGAGTGGTAAAGGTGACCTGAGTGTGGAGCAGGAAATTCAACGTACAGGAGTTATACACCCCAGCCTTCTTTCCTACACAATGTGACCCTGCCCGATGGCAGGAACACGTAGTGAATCTTCATGTTCATATACCTTTATATAACCTATTGGAAAAGAGAAACGGTTTCACTTGGGTATTGCGAAAACATTTGAAACGTGTTTGCTGTCTAGTTGGTAACATGCAGGTCACAAATTTTCAATTCAATTTTATCGCCCTTTACGTCTTGTCGGCAGCGAGGTGAGTACGGATGGTAATACACGACTGTATATAAGGCCAGAAACTGGGAAGGAAATCGGCCATGACCTATGTTAAGGAACATACCCAACATTCGCCTGGTGTGATTTGGAGAAATCTCATAAAATCTTAGTCAGAATGGCCGTAGCTTGAATTCGATACTGAGTCCTCCCGGTTGCCAGGCCAAAGTTTTATCACTACACCAACGCTGGTCACAAAAATTCTAAAAAAATATATAATTATATCTAGCTTTAAAATGAGACTCTGCCTTGCCCAGAGGTAAAGATATGCAAGTTTAAATAACTAAACCTTTGCAGTAATCATAATGTAGAATATTTTCAACAAAAACTTAACCGAGAACTGCAGTCGCGTAGACATAAACTAATTATTTGTGGTCGGGTCCTGTATCTCCAGCTCTGAAGATAGGGTGAGGGGAATTTACGGCCCTTCTACAACAGGGTCTTAAGAACCAATGAGGGTGAAGTGAGGTGAGGCGACATCACAGTATCTCTTTTAAAATTTTGTTATAGGGAATTCCTACATTTCCTCTGCTTGTAATGTAAAAATTGCCATGTGACATGATAAACAAAACTAATAAATTTAATGGTTTTTAATAAATGACATCTTGGGCGCCTAGAATGTAAACTAATTATAATTAGTTTAATAACGTTCGAATTGCCCTTATTCAGTTATTACAACGCCGGAAATAGTTGTGCCGTGGTTAGCGCAATGGCTAGAACCTTTTCCTCTCACCAAGATAATCCGTGTTAGATTCTCTGCGAGGTCGGTCCCCAGATTTTCACATGTGTGAATCACCTGGACGGCGGGTTTTCTCGGGGGAGCTCCTGATTCCTCCACCCTTCTCATTCCGGCGCTTCTTCTCTGTGAGGACGTATTTCATGTCATGTTCCGGGAAAAGCGGATATCTATGGACGCCCAGGAGTTAATCCGTGTCCGGGGTGTGGTAACCTCGTCGTAACACGATGTTGACATCTCTTGTAAAATGTGCAACCATGAATCAATCAGGAGTTTTCTTTATTCTAGCCCAGTTTGATACAACTCAACATTGGCAGACATTGTACAAACAAGCGGCATTTCCATTTTAATGTTATATGCAACAATAGTGTTCTGGGTTCGAGTCCCGGTGCGTTTTCTCCTTTTTTTCCTTTTTCGGGAAACGCATTGTAAGTTGTCATTGGCCTGTGGCAAGTCTCGGGGTATTCGTATTATAAGGCACAAGGTTATAATGTGAATAGCGATAAATCGAAATAGCACGGAAATGCATGTTAATACAGCTCCATACACTGAACTTCAATTTAAATAACGAATAAAATTTAAAATCAGCACTAATCTATATTTGTTAATACCTTGGTTGTTTCCTCTATAAACACTAACATTTTAATGACTGATTGAAAGTTATACATAGAGTCTTAAAATTTCAAAATTGACACTATAATAATTTGAAATCCTGAAAATAGATTAAGCTTGCAGTGTTTATTTGCGGTCATGTTCGCCATTCCATTATTATGCCAGATGCTTTTCCTTAATGACACAGATTTTTTAATTTTTATGTGCAATAATTTGACACGGATACCTAGACATGTACACATTTTTATGGACCATAAATATTGTTTAGAAAGATAAACGCCGTAACACCGGAATAAAAATTTAAAAAATGATATTGACCTAAAAATAGTACATTAAACTCTTGTCCTTACGCTCTTACATTCTCCCGTAGGTCTATACTCTCCTAATGACACACATCGGAGCTGAACGCCTTGCTGTTACGAGCTGGCAAAATCTTTGCCATGAATTTCATGCTGTAAGAGTAATTTTCAGTTTTTCTATGTAAATATGGAAGGAACATTTTCCACAAGGTACTTCTAAGTAGCCAGGCCAACAAAATATTTTCCTAATATTACTTTAGAGCTCAACGTTGGTTGATTCGGCTTCAGTTACACTGAATATGATAAATATTTAACTATCTATGACAACAAAACTAATAATCTTATTAAATCGCTTTCCTGTATATTACGTGTTTATTTTGTATTAAGTTAGAAAAAGGGGGTTCACCAAAGTAACGTGACAAGAAGGAATTCGGAAGCATATTAAAATATACCGATTATTGTAAGAAAAATATATACAAAAATTATCTGTCAATATATTTCTTTAAACATTAATATTGGGTGACAAATTGTGTTTCATCAACTTCTCACACTAACTTCAGATTTATAGGTGAGAGCAAAATATAATGGAGGCTAGCATAACAGTTTTATTCGAAACTGAAATTTCTTAAAATGTTATAATCTTTTTGCGACATTATATCACATAACGCTTTGTCTTTGTGAAGTATCAAAAACATTTTCAAAAGGCAGATAGGCGACACATACATTATTACATGAAACCCAATATAAAATTTACTGAGCCGTCTTTATTAACGGAGTGAAAGCGATCGGTGGATTGATGGGTCTAATTAACCGAGTATAAATCCCAG
Source organism: Medauroidea extradentata (assembly GCA_003012365.1). Taxonomy (NCBI): domain Eukaryota; kingdom Metazoa; phylum Arthropoda; class Insecta; order Phasmatodea; family Phasmatidae; genus Medauroidea; species Medauroidea extradentata. The sequence goes on from PNEQ01027193.1 coordinate 105,296, forward strand.
AAATACACAGGCGACATGTTAAACGTGATGCGGTATCGTGCATGATTCGCGCCTAGCGAGATCCCATACAGCATCTGTGAATTCCGCGAAGCCAGACGTACGAAATCCCCTTAATCCTAACCGTGTGCCGGCGCCTTAAAGCAGACTGGTCGGCTGCATATTCATGTCCCCTCGACCGCAGTGCCGATTAGCGGCGCGCCACATTGCCTCTCCTGGAAGACGACCCCCTTCAACCCCTAGGTGGGAACACCCCCGAGCCAGCCGCTAACCTCAACCCCCGCGCCGACAGCCACTCAACACACGCGGTGTCACGGAGCCGGAACAACCCCTTGTGAGGGTTGCCTCTGCTGTCTGTGTACACTAGGAGCCGACACGGCTAGAGCGAAGTCTATCTCTAGGGTGGTATCCTCTCACGCCTCGTCGTACAGCATCTTCTACTGGCAAGATGCTTGCACTTACCTACGGCAAACTAGGTTAGCGTCACACTAGCGTGAGTAACTTGGCGTCACTATATAAAATCGTTCGTAGGGCATTTGGTTGAAGTGTAAGGCAACGTCAGTAGTGGCGACAGTGGTCGGATAGAGAGGGGCGGCCAGGGAGGCGGATCCCTCTTAAGGGCACGGCTACCGCAATTTTCATCACCATTTTTTTAATTTTTTATTTGTACCAGATATTTTTTTCCTTATTTTAGACATAAAATGTGACTAAATTTGACTCTTACGAAATTTTTTCCCTCTCATAGTTTTCGTATAACTGCTTGTTAAATTCATATGTTCTATGTTACAATGTCATGCTCATAAAACTCAAGATTAAATATTAATTGTATTTAAAAAAATATTGAAATTTTAAAATATCATTTTCAGTTTCAACCTTTTTTAAAATACGAATAATTTTTATTCTTGAGGGTTGGTGTTTTCTACTTCTTAAGGCATGCCCCCCAAACTCAGAATCTATAGCTGTATATCCACCCCTGAGTGCAGAAGAGTGGTTAAGTTGAAGGGGAAGCGGTATCAGAAATTAAACATTGAGTACTTAAGGGCGCCGCCTAAATGCTCCATAGAGGTTCGAAAGCGACGAAGACATAAGGTCGACTTTGAAGCGTGCATCAAATGCCGCGTCGCCTCAACGAGCCAAGCGCTGTACTAGCGTACAAGGTTCCCGCCGAACAGTTTTACTATGGGACATTAAGGGCGTGGTTCACCTTAGTATTCAACGTCTTTTCTTATTTTTATATTTGTACCAGATATATTTTTCTTATTTTGGAAATAAATTCTGATTAAATCTTCCTCTGAGGAAATATTTGTATCTCTCATAGTTTTTGTGTAATGAGTAATAAACGTCGAAATTTGCACTTTACGGTCTTCTGTACGCCACTAAAACCGACATACCAAACTAAAAAAATTTACAGTGTATAACAATGTTACAGGTTGTGATTAGGCACATATAAGAACAAAATATAAATTTTTGTATTAAATTTTTATTTTGAACATCACGATGAGAAAAATATTTAGGTAAATATCACAACTGGAATTCATGAAATATTTTGATGGTCTGGTTTCTAAAATAGTTACAGTCAGTAAGCAACAGTTGACTCAGTTTAATAGAACATTACTGACTGTAACATGAAGAAAGTATTTTAACTGAGCCAAGCATCGAGAACAAAATCAAGGATACTATTTTTGAAGTACTAATGAAGCGATTAATATAATGCATTTTGTCGCAGGAAGAGTTTGTCCTTAAATTACAGATGGAAGAAAGTTTTTTTCTTTAAAAAATGAATGTAAAAAACATTTCTAACTATTCATTGAAATTCTTATTAGATGTTGTTCGGCTAAGATTGCAGATACATATATTAGTAATTATTGATACAAAGTGCATTAAAAACTATATGTATTTTATAAGTTTTCTTTCTAAATATGAGAACAAAAGGTTTCTACTTAAATAAATGCAACTTTGTGTTTCAGATGTTAAAGATTTATTTGGCACAATTGGCTATAAATTGTTGTATGCTAATAATTTGAAGGTTAAGAAATATGTAAATGTACAATGTTTATATAATATACAAGTGGTTATATTTAATGCATACTGACGTTTATGTCACTAAAATTCCAAATATTTATTTAAGGTTAAATTAGAATTAACAATATTCAAATAATCACTTAAAATAAAAATTTTCTCACTTTATTAAATTAACGGTAATGACGGACTTCGCATGGAGCTATATTTCAAGCAATTAAGTAAATTAATTAACCACGTTTTATCCCCATATGTAAGCGTAAAGACTCAAGCAAACAAAAATAAAATTTTAATCTTGAAAAATAACAGGAATATTTACATTACGTGCACGCAAAGGTAACAATGTCTGCGTCACCAGACTACAATAACAATTATTTCGATGAATATACATACTGTGTAACGGCGCACGTTACTATCAGAAATCTGTTCAAACGAAATGTAAAATTGAGGATATAGAGGAGGAACAATAACGATTCACGAGCAAACTTTTATGAGCGCAAAGCGGCCAGAAACAATAATCTTTTTTTTTTTTTTTTTTGTAAAGCAGTCACGAAATATTTGAAAACAATATTGGGTACAAAATACTGGCAAATTGAATTGCCGTGTAATTGAGTTCGGCTTGGAGATTAAAATTCAAAACCTTTCGTAGCCAACAGAATACAAAAGCGATGATGACTGGTGTAGGAATAACAAAGATAGAGAAAGTAAGAGTGAAATAAAAAAAAAAATTCTGCAAAACTCACTTGCTATGTCATCAACAGTTTACAATGTTTGCAAAATGTATGTTTAAAACTATGAATGAACTAATATTAAGATTGTCGAAATAGTATTTAAACCTTTGTTACATTTTGGGACACACATTTAAACAACTGTGTCAAAAATTAATATTTTTGAGAGCACGGCGCTTGTACAAACTTGGATGAAGTGCCTGAATAATAGGTACAGTATTACTGTCACAACAACTGCTGTGATATTTTTCTTACAAATTGTATATTTTAGGCATTACGGGTTGAATATGTTATTCAATATTAATAGAATTTTTCACAAAACCTTGTGGCTAAAAAATAATTGTACGCTGCAGGAGGGCAACAACACTTTATTGAAGGACAAAGGTTTTTAATATGTTTATATATTACAAATCTTGTCTTAAAAACTTTTCCCATCGCCAAACCTTTTTTGGTATTTTATTAACACACCTTAAAACTTGATTTTTGAGACCTTATATCTATGTTAATATTCACTTTGAAAGAGTCCCATATAATTTCCAATTTCTCTTCATTCGGAATCCCCTTCGGTAGATACATTTAATTTACAAGTATATCAAAATTACACATAAGAACTTGCCAATTTTTAAGATCTTCAAATATAACGTTCAACTAAATCTGTCTTGGTTAAATAAGAAATAATTTATAACCATTTATGCAACTCGAGTTGGTATTAGATCATATAAATGATAATTTCTTGAAACGCTGCAACGAGATATGGACAATTTTATGCTACCTTCAAACTTCTGTACTCGTTCGCATTTGATCATGTTATAAAACTGCGAAGCTTATTTTAGCTCGTTAATCACAAAAAAAAAAAAATTAAGTACAGTTTGGCACAATGCGTGGCTTGCATTGTGTCACTTTTAACAAAGCAAATCTTGTTTCCTAATCAACACTGCTATCCTTGTCTTGTTGGAAGCATATTCTGTTTCTGCATATAAAAATATAGCGTATTGTGTTATTTAAAATACTTTTCCTGGATAGCTTCAGATTAATGTTTAAAAAATGCATAATGGATTGAAGTGTGCCATCCATACGTACGCAGATAAACCAGTGAAACTAATGCGAACAATAACATTTAAAAGCAATTTTTGCTGATAATAAAAATGAGTGTAACCCACGGAGGATAATATATATCGTAATTGCTTATTCCTGTTACGACTAATCATGCTTGCGATTGATTGCAATCCCAAAACGAAGGTTTGACTGCAACATAAATATTTTCCATCTCAGCGCCGAGTGCTTAAATTTTCACAGTTTTAAATCGATTTTTCGGACTGCTCACTTAACATCCGCTGAAGAGTATCGCACCAAAATAATAAATTACAACACAACCCGTTGGCACTGAACACTGTAGTATCATATTTGTATTCATGCTACAATATTCGCTGTGGTTTGTACAATAGTGAATTGGATACATGAATTTCAAAAGAAATAATGACTATTACTGTAATGGGCATTTTTTTGCTATAAACACAAAACTATAGGTCATTTATGATGCAGCACGCACCCTTGAAAAATTTCCGTAAATTCACGGAAGTATTTACAGCAAACTACTGTAACTATACGGAAGTGGCTTCCATAATTATTGGTTTATGGAAGTTTGTCGTATTGCCAGTTTACGGATGTTTGATTGTAACTTCTTGTAAAATTATGGAAATACGTTTCTACAATTGTAAAGCATTTTTTCTTGCGTTTCTTTAAAAATGTTGGTGTTAATGATCACTATGACGCCTAGAGATAATGTACATGCACACTGATGCAAAACGAAGAGAAAAGATGCGGAGCGACGAGTAATACAGCCAAGGACTCGTATCACGTTGGGCGAATGGCCGGACAGCCCAGTAAATGACTGAAGTGTTCTTAGAAGGTCAAATACATCTTCTATTCTCCTCGCTTCACCTATCCTCCAGTGGGCGGCCACACATGTCACAACATGGAACTTATTGCAGTTGAAAAAATTCGCACCTCTTCTCTGCGTTTCGTGCCAAAATTTGTCCCTTATAGTGTTGGTCTCTTACCACTGCATGAAACTTGCTTACTGACAATATTGCCATTGTGGTAGCGTCTGCCTGGACATAGTAAGGTCAAGGATTCGTATTCTGGAAAATTCCAGAAATTTTTTAGGTTACTAAATGGCACGTCATAATCTCGAGAAAACCAGGTAAACAAGAGAATTTCGTATTTCCGAAAAATGGAGTGCCAGTAATTTGAAGAAGTTCAATTTTTGTGAGGAAAACGGATTGTCCGTAATTTTACGGAGAATTTCGTTACCAAGCAGAACTTGCGTGTCCGTTAATTTTCGAAGATTTCTTGATAATTTTTTGGCTGTACTTTTCCCCAAATTCTCGGAAAATTTTCTAACAGTGCACTTTTCAAGCCTCCATCCTGCAGGTGTAACTACTGATGATTACCGTCTATAGCGACCTAAACGGAAACTACGAGATGAATGTTAAATGAATACTACGTTTTTAAGTCACACAAAAATGCAATATTTATGTGAGGGTATGTTACAAACTTTGGAAGTTGAATTTTTGTAAACATGAGTAAAATTGCATAACGCAAGTTTTTTTTTTTTTTTGCGAACACAAATTTTAAGGGAGAAATTCGCAATTTACAATTGGCATTGCATGCCAATATTTGTTGAACTAACTTAAAGTAAGAAGTAATAAATTACCAGTTTCTTGGTGCGAATTAAAAATAACAAGGTCTGCGATCTGTAAGAAATTTTTTTCGAATACCTTTCTCCTTCAGTAGATACAGGTTTAGGTCAAATCCTTTTCTTAAGGAGAAAAAAAAATACTAGCCCATATTTGTTGCCAATTAAATGGTGCAAAACGTCCTAACGTACAAATAACGTGTGCTGTTGCAACACCCTCAAAAGATGAGTTTTAAAAAACGGCAGTAGAATTTTGGATAGTAAATATAGGCAATACGTGATACACGTTTGATTTTAGCAACCCCATTGTCTATAGAAGTTGAAAGGTATTCAAATCCATGTTTTCACAGATTTCATATCTTGTCATTAGTAAACCGCACCTGGAAATTCCTTGTTTATTTTCCCTTGCCTTTATTAATTTTAACAAGCAATGGCAATTATTAACAATAATTATCTCCCTTAAGAGGGCGTGGAACATTATTCAACGCTAAAAGTATTAATCTATGACTGTAGGTTACTTTAAGCCAATTTGTGAATATTAAACAATAGCAATCGTAGACAACAGTTTTAGCCAACGTTTTAATGAAAATAGTTTTCAGTGTTAAGAACTTAAGAACTTGTGAGGCACAATCGATGACGCCGGAACCTCGTGCATTTAACTGCGGCGCAAGAGATCACGCGTAACGAATGAGTATTTCTGGACAAATATTTACTCATAAAATTGACAAATACCATTATCTAGGATTGTCATTGAGTATTTTATCCATATTGGCTTCGAAAAAAGCGTAGAAATCAATTTAAGTTTTCAGCGTTTAATTATCTACCATGCACACTTATGAATTGAACCAAGCAAACTCTTGGAATTATATGTTTGGACAGTCCATTGCGATGTAGATGTCTGTCAAAGAAAACAAAAGATAATAGAGAAAAACCAAAATATTGAACAGAATATGATTATGTCAACAGGGTACAGCACAACATAAAATTCCAAAAAATGGAATCGTGTCAAATAAAGCAATGACAGTCAAACGATAGAATAAAAAAGAAGAAAACAGGGCACAACGGAGGCAGAAAACCCAGGTTTGAGGCCTGCTTTGGCAGAGGGACAAACATAACTTCATGTTTTGAAAAAGCGACATTCAGGCTGTAGATGTCTTAGCGGGGCGGGAAAGCTCTCATTCGAGAGGCATGGGTGTAAAGTTTTGCTCCCCACCGCTGTCAATAGCCATCGTGCGTTCGAACAGTGAGGAGCGTATGTGAACATGTTGGAGGAATTTGTTTCCTTCGCTGCTTGAATAATTGGACATAGGGAACATTTGGTTCCAACAAGACGGAGCAACGGCCCACAATTCAGGGGCATCGATGGCTGTTTTGAGAAACACTTCCCGGAGCGCTATATCTCAATAAATGGAGAATTGAAGTGGCCAGTCCGCTGTCACGATTTGGCCCATTGAGATTTTTTTGTACTTTTGGGATTTGGCATCCCGCGTTTATGCCAACCGTCCAAGGACCAACATCCGGGCAGAAATTACCAACGTACCCACTGCTATGCTCGTGTCATAAGAAACGCCAGAAATCGGCTTACTCAGCGAATTGGCAATGGGTTGCGGCACCCACCTGATTTTATTTTCAAAACTGTAAAACCAGACTTTAAATCCGTACTTACATTATAAAAATTAAAATGGAAAATTTGTTTCACATATTGCGTTTTATTGTCGTGTTATGAAAGGAAGTTATGTTGCCATATCCTGTATGTACCACACAAAAAAAACAAGACAACTATAAGACGAAGCAAATACCAGTAGTATATCAGATACGAGCAGAAAAACAACATCTGAGATAATGATGAGAAGAAATAAAAAACAGTAGTTTTCCAGACAGAAGAACAACAGTTTGAGAACTAGAATCTATTCCCGTAATCAAGCACACAATCAGGGTCCGAGAATAAAACTGTCAATGTATTCCCATTACACAACTCTTTCAAAGCTCAAACCAAATACATGCAGGTATAAATTACCCTAATTTACTATATGAAATCTAGAAAAGTTTGGAAAATACTTCCATAATCTCCCTGCATTTATATTTACAATTGACACAAGTATAGTGAAGTATTGAAAACAAAACGTTTGAAGGGCCTTGCAAAACCCGTCGCACTAGGAGTGAATCTCTTCAAAAATGAAGATTGAAGTCCACAGTAAATAATGTACAATTTCCGGAGAGAATTGTTCAAAACTGCTTACCGCTGTATTGAAGGTAGGCAAATACCAGATATAACAATAACGGACATATCCATATTTTAGCATGGCGAAGAATGGATATCATACACCTAGTGATAAATGACAAACCATTGCATAAAAAATAATGTACAATCGCCCAGTCATAAAATGTCGCCTCTCTACAGGCCAGAATTCTAAGTCCCACTTCGGGTATATTCGGCAGCGGAAATCTTCGCTCATCGAAATCGCAACACGTTCTAACCCTCCTCACGAGCCATGCGACGTCCGTAGGTTCAAATCTTAGTCCATACATTAAAAATTCTATTTTTTTATTTCGTATTTCATTGCAGGTAATATCATAAATTACGTAAATTAAAAACTAAACATTAAATACTTTAAATTAGATCAAATACAGACATGTCACACTAAGCATGCCACGTTGTTGTCAACAGACGTGTCAAAAAGCTGTCTAGAGTTCACGTCCCTATTGTAAATACTTTACACATTAAGAGACGCGCATAAATAGAGATTATTTTTACCAACGGAAGTAACAAAAATGAATCATCAATAACTAAATTAACGATAAGCAACATTTGTAATGTTTATGTTCGTTTTACTTATCTAGTTGTACATTAAGTGTAGTGTTTAGTTTTACTTCGGGACAGTGCAAAAATAAATATTTTATTGTTTGCACGCGAACAGTTTGCACTTGCACAAACGTTAGACAATTGAAAAATATAGCTTGTAATAATTAAAATGTTATCATTAGTATGTTTTGCGGCTGAATATGTAACAAACAGGGTTTCAATATAAACGTTTATTGATCAGGAACCCTCATTTAATCGTGAAGTAAATATTTACTGCAATGCTGAAAAATATGTCCCATAAACAGGGTAATGTATGTGAGCTACTTTAGAATAATTGTTAACAAGAAGAACGTGTCCTTAAAATAATTGTTATCTTTAGAGTCGACAAACCATGTTATATGAATGTGATTTAGAAATTATTATTAGTTTTAATATTCTTTAACTACCTATTATTATTTGTGTATGTAGTGACGCTTTTGAAGTGATATAAATTGTTTAAAGCAAACAAGCGAATTGCTATAAATGTCCATTATTTGTGACGTATTCTTGAATATTGGAGAACAATTGTGGACGTACGCCGTTACAACAAATGGCGTGTCACAGAAAACCAGAAAATGCAAACAGAATCACAGATACAGAGAACAAACCAAAGATTGTTTTCGTCAA